>PYAF01002115.1:122902-134058 GCA_007407185.1 Glycine tomentella
CACAAACCCTAACTCTGTACCCCAACCCATAAACCCTAATCACCATGTCAACCATAAACCCTAAACCCAATTTACATAAACCATAATCACTACCTCAGGGCCTAAACCCTAATCACAATATAAGCCCTGGAACCTCAACCGATACCCATATACCCTCAATCTGTACCCACAATCCATTAACCTTACACATACGTCACTACCCCAGGCCCTCAACCCTAATCACAGCCTAAGCCCTAATCCCTAAACCTACATATGTCCCCCAGTCCATAAACCATAATAACAATGTAAACCCTAATCCAACACCAAATTACGTAACCCTAATCACTAGGCCACACCCTAAACCCTAATCACATCGTAAACCCTAAAACTACACTGGCATACCTAAAACCCTACTCACTAACCTAATATATGTCGCTAACAAGTTCATATGATCCTAACATTTTTCTAATTTAAAAATATAACAAACTAAATACTATGCACAATCAGTTAAATCGACTTACTTATCGGCAGCGCTTCGAATTCGACAGGGCTTCGCTTCAGACAAATCAACACCCAAAATCTAGAGAGAAGGCAGAGCTAATTCTAGAGAGAAGGCGAAAGGACCAAATGTCATTTTCAGGGGGTATTTCAAGGGGACCTAAACACACCTGGCTTGGGCGTGTTTAAACACGCTTGGCCTGGGCGTGTTAGGTTGCCCCATTTTGCTAAATATTGTTTCAGATGCCCCCTTTTGCTAATTAAATAATTAATTTGTATTATTTTTTAATTTTTGCCCTAAATAGTATGTTTGAATAAAATAATAAAAAAAAGGACTAAAGGTTATAATAAATAATAAGACGAAAGGTACTCTGTCGTCATGATGCTCCATAATGATGCCTATTTACGTGAAATAACCCGTGGCTGCGGAAACAAATAGCTAGGAGAGTAGAAGCCAAGAGATATGAAAAACTTTTTACATCTGATAAAGAAAGAACCAAAAAGCGTAAAAAAAAAATTTGATTTCTTTACAAAGCTAAATTGACTAATGTGTCCTCAATAAGGTAACATGTTGTTCAACTGAAAAGATTAGGAATGAAATTTCATATGTCTACAACTTTCATATATGTATAGTATATATATATATATATATATATATAACTGATATAATAAGTTATATCATCTAATAATATAAATTTAAATTATTTTATATATATATATATATATATAATTAATGTTGTAGACTAGTTCTTATAAAAAATAATTATTTTTTATACATATTAAATAAATTTACCTTTTATTCACAATTTATTTATACAAATTTTAAAATATAAATCACTTTGGATTTGTTTTTTATTGAAATAAATTTATGTTATAGTTAACATTAATTTAATATTAGTGATCTTGACTTTTTTTTTTGAATTATTATGGTACTAAAAGAAATACTAACAAAAGAAATATATGTCTTATTAGAAGTATTAAACTATATTAAAAATTGATATTTTTAGAAGTATGTAATGTTTGTAGAATATTATTAATAATATTTGAAATTATTGTCATTATCAAAAGAAAATTTTCAAAATCATTTTTTTTAGATTTAACTTGAAATCAACTGTTACAAAGTAGTGATTAGATAAATTATAATTGATTGAGATGTTGCAATTGCATAATTATTAAACTTTTAATTAAAAGTTTTGTAGTTTAAAATGTTAAAAAATAAAATTAAAATCAATAAAGAAATGAAGTTGAATATAAAATTTGTCTTAAACCTAAAAATTTCTAGACACGGTTCTTAATGTGGTTAGTTGTATTTTTTATAGATCAAGATTAGTCATACATAAACTTAGTTGATATTTTTTATCAATATCGCGATAACTAAAAAAATAATCTCAGGGTATGTGTTCAAAAATATATTTTATAAATTTAAAGAAAAAAATATCAATAATTATATATATATATATATAAGAAAATTTTATTCTATGGAATGCTATTCGTTTTAATTGTTTTATTCTTCTTTATTAAAATCAAAATCATGCATTATGATTACTAAATTGTCTAAAAAAATGAATGAATCATAATATTTATGAGTTGCATGATTTTTAGGATTTGAATATTCAACATAATAATACAAGAATATGTTTTGTCGAAATTTTGTCAAATTTAAGATAAGAAACACAACCTATATATATGAATATACTATAAAAAAAATGAGTATTCATGAATGGGATAGGGTCACATCTTTAATGAAAAAAGTGAGGTTTTCATGCGTGGAAAATAACTTTGTGAGTATCACAGAGTTACTAATTAGATGGATCGAAGTTGGATGAATGCAATTCGCTTTACGGTTGAGTATGAGGAAGGCGTTGAACATTTCTTGCAATTTGTCTCCAAAAGAAGTCGACCCGATGGGGATGAAAAATATTTTTGTCATTGTATAAATTGTTTGAATGGGAGACGCCAAGCACTGGACGACATACGAGAACATCTTCTGTGTGATGGGATTAAGAAGAATTATACCACATGGATATGGCATGGTGAATTGACAAACATGCAGAGGGGCTCACAAATTGAACCGCTTAATGTAGACATCGGAGATCGATTAGAGGATATGATTCGTGATTTAGGACATGAGTCTTTTCAGCAAGCACATGCCCCTATGTATGATACGTTGGAAAGTGATTTGAAGAAGCCGTTGTATCCGGGGTGCAAAGAGTCATTAACACTATTGTCAGCGGTGTTAAATCTGGTTAATGTGAAGGCCAGATATGGGTGGAGTGACAAAAGCTTCAGTTCACTCTTCAGGTAGTTTAGTAGATGCTTCCAGATGAAAACACGTTGCCAAGAAGTTACTATCAGGCCAAGAAGATACTTTGTCCGATGGGTATGGAGTATAAGAAAATTCATGCCTGTCCTAATGATTGCATATGGTACATAAATGAATTTGAAAAAAATGCATAAATGCCCCAGGTGTGGGGTATCACGGTACAAAGTGAAGGACGATGACGACTGTAGCAATGATGAAAGCACAAAGAAAGGCCCCCTGCGAAGGTGTTGTGGTATCTTCCGATCATTCTAAGGTTTAAGCATTTATTTACTAACGAAGATGATGCAAAAGATATTACATGGCATGCAGATGAGAGAAACTATGTTGAAATGCTTTGCCATCAGGCAGATTCCTCCTAGTAGAAAAAGATTGACCATTTGTATCCGGAATTCGGCGAAGATCCAAGAAATCGTAGGTTGCACTTGCCAGTGATGTAATGAATCCCTAAGGCAATTTAAGTACTCAGCACAGTTCGTGGCTTGTATTGCTAGTCATTTACAACTTGCCTCCTTGGTTGTGCATGAAGCAAAAATACATGATGTTGTCTATAATAATATTGGGCCCAAGACAGCCAGGAAATAACATTGATGTTTATCTTAGTCCCTTGATTGAAGACTTGACAAACTTGTGGGACGAGGGGGTTGTTGTGTTTGATGGGTATCGAAAGGAGATACTCAAGTTGCGTGCGATCCTACTTTGTACCATAAATGATTTTCCAGCATACAACAATTTGAGTGGATACAGTGTTAAGGGCCATCTTGCATGCCCTATCTGTGAACGAGACATGAGCTACGTACAACTTAAACATGGAAGAAAATAGTTTACACTCGCCATCGACGTTTTTTGAAACCTTATCACCCTTATCGGCGATTGAAAAAAACATTCAATGGAAGTCAAGAGCATGAAACTGCACCGATTTTGTTAATCGGTGAGCAAGTTCTTGAGCGGGTTGAGGACATCCATATTGTATTTGGAAAGACCCAAAAGAAACTAAAAGGTAATACTTACATATGGAAGAAGTGGTCGATATTGTTTGATCTTCCATACTGGTCTGATCTAGATGTTAGACATTGTATCGATGTTATGCATCTAACATTCAATGTGAGACAAAGGTTGGTTTGAATACTCGTCAAGATCTTGTTGAGCTGGGTATACGTGAACAGTTACATCCTAGGTCTGATGGTTAGAAAATATACTTACCTTCAGCATGTCACACTTTGTCAAGAAAGGAGAAGACAAGTTTCTGTCAATGTCTGCGCCGTGTGAAAGTGATACAGGGATACTCTTCAAATATTAAGAGCCTTGTGCAGATCAAAGATCTAAAACTAGTTGGCGAATTATGTTAAATTCATGTGTGTTTTCAAGTGGGTTGATAGCAATGATGTGCGAACCGACAATTCGGGATTTACTTTGGTAGATCTTAAGAAGGTAGCTTACCAACATGAACCTTTCATCATGGCAGAACAAGCTAAACAGGTGTTTTATGTTCAAGATCCTTGTGATGAAAGGTGGTCAGTGGTACTACATGGAAAAACCATTAGTACTAATCTTGAAGATGATGACTCAACCCTTGATACTGGTCTGACTTATTACACGACACAAATCCCTAACATCAACAAGGATGACAAAATTGACGATGTTCATGCAAATCATAATGATCATGAT
The DNA here is from genome assembly GCA_007407185.1 of Glycine tomentella. Taxonomy (NCBI): domain Eukaryota; kingdom Viridiplantae; phylum Streptophyta; class Magnoliopsida; order Fabales; family Fabaceae; genus Glycine; species Glycine tomentella. The sequence goes on from PYAF01002115.1 coordinate 127,368, forward strand.
GAAGGAGAATTAATTAACATAATGTAATGTTTATTTTATATTAAGTTGTCTCAAGCTTTACAGTTTGATAACTTATTGGACTTTTAGTTAACTTTATTTAATTATGTTCTCTACATGATCATGACTACGCCACCGAGCTCCCTTCCTCCTCCTCCTTGGTCAGCACCTTTGTCGTCTACGATGAAGAAGACTATGAAAGCAACACGACTGATGTCAATGTCTACCAGACTCGTCGGTGTTGACAGACCAGTGGTTAACGTGGATCCTGCCACTGGAAGGTTGATGGTCCCCATAAAAAGAAATTAATGATGTATTTGGGGATCGTGGCTCGAGACAAGGTCGATGTCACCATCGATAATTCGAAGGAAGTGCTTGCAGCTTAGAAAAAAAGTTGATTTGGGAGGACATTCAGGTATTACAATTAAGTGACCAACGTTTCTGTAATTGTTTGTAGTAATACAATTTAAATGTTGTTATAACTGTTAAAATTGTTTTTTGTGTCACAGACTGAATTTGATATACCTGAAGCGTCTGACCAACGGACGAAGAAGAAAATTCTTCAGACTACAGGAGAGCGATGAAGGCAGTTCAAGTCTGATTTGACCACCAAGTGGGCTCTGGCACGAGGGAGGGGCGAGAACAACGGCACTGATTGTGAGAAATATGGAATCAGTAAAGACAAGTGGCACCAATTCTGTGAGAGTCGCAAAGCTGGTTCTTGGGAGGTTAGTTGACTTTTATGCATAGAATTTGACAATTATGCAGTATTTTTAACAGCAAACTAGATAACAACAATTTGTGTAATTCTTACAAGATGTTAGAAAGAAGGCACAGACCATCCAGAAGCTAAACACTTCCCTCACGTGTTGTCTCGTGGGGGTTATGATTTACTAGAACATAGATTGATGGAGGAGAAACAAAAGAAAAGATTGAAGGAAGCAGGCCAAGCCGAGAGCACTGAGACAATCCTTCATCCTCTGTCTCCTGTTAGACGGCACATCAAGTGGAAACTGGCTCGCACAATGAAAATAGGAACAATGACATCTAAGGCGGCACGGGAGATTGCAATGAGGATTGTAAGTCAATTCATTTTTTATTGTTCATTAATTACAAAAACAACAACAAATAACAAAATTCATGTAATTCATTATGTTGATTGCAGGATACCCTGGAAGAGCAATCAACCTAGGGTAGCTTTGTCGCCAGTGGTCGTCAGGATGTTTTGATTGCTGCCTTTGGACGACCAGAGCACCCAGGCCGTGTCCGTGCTGTTGGAGTCGGTGTGACCATCAAACACTACTTTGGACCGACTCCATCAACCTCTCGCAAGTCAAAGTGAATGAACCCTGAAGACTTGGATCAACTGAAAGATAACATCAGGGTAGAGCTGGAGCAGTCGATCACTAAAAGAGTGACGCAGTCGATCACTGAAAGAGTGACGCAACAAGTCATGATGTCCTTTAGCAACCTGTAGTCCCATATGCAGTCTCAGATGCAGTCTCAGGGTGCCATGCCGCCTCCAGAGGTTTAGCTATATCCTTATGGTGCCCGTGTCAGCACGAAGGGAAGCTGTGTTTATCCCTCGGGGCAGGAGCCAGACATGGGTACGTCTAACAAGCGTGGGTTGTATGTCGATGACAATCCTTCCCGCTTGGTTGCCCTTAGAAGAATTTATGAGGGGTCGACAACCGTGCACAATGTCCCTCTGGGGAATAATCAGATCAAGGTGGGTGTTGAAGAAGTTCGAGATGTTGATGCTTGTGTCCCTATACCCACAAAAGAGATTCAATTAGTGGGGCAGGCCCTTAACACCTTCCTTGCTTGGCCAACACATCTTGTACAACCTTTTTTTAACAAAGTGGTCGATTTTGTGTGTCTTTATTATCATTTACAAAATTGTCAGTGTCATTTAAAGTGAACATGGTCTTTAACTTATGTTTGTTAGTTGTGTAGGATAAACAGGGACCTCAGGGACCGGTGGCACTTTTACATAAGTCGGAATTTGTTCAGGATCCCCTGTACCAGATCACATTGACCATCCTACAGCTTTTCCCTAGACCCCTGCAAGTGTCGTGGGACCCTAGTTTGTTCAGGGTGTATAACGAGGACTTCCCATTGTACATAAAGCATGAGCATATCTCTGAAATAATCCACGGTGGTCAATGTTTGAACATCTCCATTTTACAACTGTGGATTCTGTAAGTCACTTTACATTGTGTACCATTACATGACTAATGGTTTTATATTCATGCATAATTGACTTATTTTCAAAAACAATAGGCATATGATGAGTTATGTTTGCAATTGGATATTGCCTCTGTTTATGGATTCATTGAGCCACAGTCCATATAGAGATCTGGGCAATCACAATTTGAATCTGAGGACTATCTTAAGAAATGGATGCAGAGTTCACAGAAACATGTCTACGTTGGAGCTTACTTGAATAAGTAAGTAAAACTATACAATTGAATCAAAATAATGTATGAAGTACAATAACTTAATGTTCTCCAATACAGGGCACATTGACAACTAGTGGTTATATGTCCTAAAGACAATGTTGTCATGTGGTTCTATTCGTTGCACAATAAGCCTGATAACTAACTCAAAGGGATTAGTAACAAGTAGGTTGTGATTTGTAACACATTTACTTTATTATTTCTAAGACATGAATATGTTAATTGTATAATATGCCTCCATGTTTCTCTTAATCAGTGCTTTGAAGGGAGTCCATGATACTCAGGGGAATAAATCAAAGGCTACTACTAAATGGACTATGGTTAAAGTAAGCCATTCAAATAACGGTTTATTTCTTCAAATTAACTTTTATTACTATTTACACTAATTTTCGTTTAAATTTGACTCTGTTCTTCAATTTAGTGTAATAAGCAAAAAGGAAGCACTAAGTGTGGCTATTATATCATGCATTGGATGTCAACGATAATACAAGGTTTCAAGAATAACTGGGACATGGTAAATGTCCAATTCAAAACTATTTGTAATTTGTTATACTCGTTTTTAATTATACTTATTAAATTATGTTTTGTTATGTCATGCAATATTTTGGTGATCAAAGACCATTAGAGCCAGAGAGACTAAAGGCAATCCGACTTCAGTGGGCTACATTTTATCTTAGAGTTAGGAATGAAACATTAGCTGATTAGGGGAATTTTTAGTGAAACAATTGTATGCTTTAAAATTACAATCATTTTATGCATATTGATACTCTTGAATATTGATATTATTCACATATGATATTACTTAGTACTGAAATTTGAAACTGTTTGGGTCTGTTTCTCAAATTTGGAGGTTAAAAATTGGATTAAATGAATAAAACAAACAACATATTAAAAAAATAAAAAAAAAACATCTATTTTTAGTAAAAAACCGATGTTAATTTATGTAACAACATCGATTTTTATAGATAATTGATGTTGCTAAGCATATGCAACAACATTGGTTTTCAGTAAAAATCGATGTTGTTACATCACAACAACATCGGTTTTTACTGAAAACCGATGTTGTGACACATTAACATCGATTATTTCTAAAAACCAATGTTGAATTATCATACTTTAACATTTTTTTCTTATTAGACTTTATCGATTTTTTAAAAACCGATGTTGTATACTTTTGTTAACATCGATTTTTGAAAATCGATGTTAACGTTTACACTTTTAACGTCGGCGACTTTAACATCGATTAAAAATCAATGTGAAAAGGCCAAAATAATCAATGTTAAAAGTGTATTTTCTAGTAGTGTCAATTGTACTTAGTGAGACAAGGTGTGTTCCACTTTCATGGAGGACACAATTACAATTGAGTGAGATATTGGAATTGCATGATTATTAAACTTTAATTAACAATTTTGTAGTTTAAAAAGTTAAAAGAATAAAATGACAATTAATAAAGAAAAGAACTTGAATATAAAATATGTCTTAGGCATAAAATAAATTTGGAAACAACTTGAATGTGGTTATTTAGATTTTTTGATAAATAAAAATTAGTCACAGGTAAAATTAGTAGATACTTCACACTAATATCATGATAACTAAAAAAATAAACTTAGGATATGTGTTCAAAAATATATTTTATGAATTTAAAGACCAAAATGTCAATAATTATAAATTATTCCATAAAATTTGCAAAATAATAAATGAGAATATTTTAATCTAAATTTATATAATTTGAATTTAAAGAATCTTGAACAAAAAACATTTAAGAATGAAAAAAGTATTTTAATTACTCATATTTTAGAAACTTTAATTTTTAGACCATTTTAAATTTTTAATTAACAAAAATAAAATAATAAAGTATTTGAAAAATAATTAGTTAATGTAATCTTGGGGATCCTGCTTTCTTACAATTTTGGTCATTCGCTCCATAAATAATAAACTATTTTTCTCAATCAACCACGGTTGTAATAGTACAAAATATAGGTTTTGTACAAAACTTTGGTGATGGATACAAAATTAACCACAACCATGCTTCTTTGCCCCCGACTGTGGTAAAGTGGTAAAGTTCGATGATGCTGATTTTTGTTTATATATTTTATATATAAATGAAGTATGTCAATTTGTTGATGACAAATCAAATGAGAATTTGATTGTGAGATTTATTAAATAATGAAACACTATCCTAAAAGTATATATATGTAGTCAAGTATTATTGTTGACTTGGACGACAATAATGCATTGAGGCTATTGTGTGAGTAGGCTGATGACTATGTCTCACAAGTAATGAATATGAGATTTCAATAGGGATGAAAACAAGTCAGGTCAGGTTAGATTTGGTTAGGTCTAGTCTTAGTCTGATTTAAAAACATAAAACTTAGTCTGACTTATTTACCTATCATAGGCTTTTTTTAGGCTTGACCTAGCCTATTTAAAAGTTTAGTTTGACCTACGAGCCTATTAAAAATCTCATTTTATAATAAATATTATATATAAAGAAAATCTAATGAATATACAATAAAACTTTGAAAATTCGAATAGTACTTTTTAAATTTTAATATAAATAAAGACACACACTTTCCTTTTAATTTGTGCGTGGAAAAAATAAATTAAAATTAATTAGAACACTTTTAAGTATTCAACAAAATATTATAAATAAAATAAGCAAGCTAAATAAAATACCATAAGTTTCATTCAATAATCTAGTCTTAATGTCAAATAATAAAATAAATAAGAAATAAGAACCAAGACAAATTAAATACAAAGACGAATAAAAATTTTAATTCTCAAGCCATTTCGCAAACATGAAGAAACATTTTTATAGGAAATTTTATTTTACAAAACACTTTAAATCAATTTAGGAAAGTTAAAGAAATATTTTTTAAACAGAAAATGTCTCAACATCTTACTTATATTTATAAATAAGTAATAATCATTTTATGAGATTTTCAAGGTGATTTTTTGAAGTGGTTGATCATCCACCTTCATAATAAGGAAAAATATTTTTAGAAAAGTAAATATATTATTTTTAATTTTTAATATATATACATATTAAATAGGTCAGCCTGATAGGCCTAACGGACTTTTTTTTTTAAACTTGAACCTGATCTTTTTATTTAAACAGACTTTTCAAAAACTCTTAACCTGACCTTTAGAATAAACATGCCAGGTCAGGTCAGGCATTAAACAGGCCAGGCCAAAGGCACCTGATAGGTGACCTGACCCATTTCCATCCCTAGATATCAAGTCGAACACATGTATAAACATTAGAAGTAATATTTATATTAGATAAACACACTATAAGAAGGCTTCATAATAGTCATGTATGTGTCATAAGCACTTATCATGATAACCATAAGGTGATAGTAGTCCTTCGACTTGAAGTCACTACAATTCTTATATGTAGGAGTTAGGGTAATTATAAAGGTAGTATTTAGGCCTGTAATAAATCATGTTGAAGGATGTGAGTGATGTAGATAGGATTTGCCCCTCTTACATAGCAGGAGTTATGTCTGTGGGCTCTTGATAGAGTGGGATGCGCTATATGCATCGTCATGTGATGAGTCAATATGATATATTGGACCCATTTGTGTTTATGCGTCTACTCAGGTATCAAGAAATCGGTGATCTGACTTAACGAAAATGACACTCTTATGTCTCGTGTTTGATCAAGACATTTGGATGAAAGGACGACGACTACACGGTAGAAATGATTGCAGTAAGATTGAAATCAAATTATCAATTTTTCTCATAGTCTAAATGACAACGATGCATTGTTAGATAACCCACCACTATCTATAATATTGAGTTTCTATTATGCCCTCAATAATTTTTGGAGTTTTAATACTATTAATTTTCTGACCAATCAAATTACATGTCATTTTTTCATTAGTTTTTTTTTTCTTTTCAAATTAGTCCTTGATTATTATCTTTTAAAATTGTAACTTTTTAAAATTAGAAAATATGATTAAAGATAATTTTAGAAGTCTGAACACTACAATCTTTTAAAAACATGTTGAAAGCAACTAAAAAACTTTTATGTTCAGATTTCTAAAATTATCTTTAATTTCATATTTTCTAATTTGAAAAAGTTACAATTTTAAAATTTTAAAAGATAATAATCAAGGACTAATTTGAAAAAGTAAAAAAAAAAGAATTATGAAAAAATGACTTTTAATTTGATTGGTTAAAAAATTAATAATATTAAAACCTCCAAAATTATTGGGGGACCATATATAGAA
>PYAF01002115.1:134158-147665 GCA_007407185.1 Glycine tomentella
TAAATATTGAAGCCGGTAAAAAAAAAAGAATTATGAAAAAATGACTTTTAATTTGATTGGTTAAAAAATTAATAATATTAAAACCTCCAAAATTATTGGGGGACCATATATAGAATCTTTCAATAAGATAATATTATTTTCAATGAAAATCTATAGAATCCCACGCATAGAATAATGAATTGAAGTAGATGAATAAATTAAATATGATTTAATTTAGTTGATAGTTAATTAATAAAATAAGATTTAATTAATTAATAATATATTTAATTAAATAAGACACAATCTAATATATATTATAAGATAATTATATAAAGATTTAAATAGAGTAGTTGAAAATAATATAGAAATTTGTAAAATAATAAATGAGGATATTTTAATCTAAATATTTATAATTTGAAAGATTTTTTTTTAAAAAAGAATAAAAAAGTATCTTAATCACTGTGTTATTTTACCGGCTTCAATATTTAGACCATTTTAATTAAGAAAATATAAATTAATAAACTATTTGAAAATAATCAGTTAATGTAACATTGGAGAGTAAATTTCCACCGTCCTGGAATTTTGGTCAATTCATTCCATAATTAGATATTCAATTTGTTTGGCACAAAGTTGGATTAAATAGGGAGAAGGTATAACTTTCTTGCTTATAATGAAGACGCATAAACATAAGATATGTGATGAAGCGGAATCAATCAGCAGCGTGTGTATACATATGAAGCTAATAGCTGTGATCTTCCCATGATGATTACGTGAGACTTACCTTTTTGACACCAAGTAAGGTACGTGTTCACCATTCAGTGAATCATGCATGTAGATGACAAATACATTGCCTTGTTACTTAATTTATCAGTTTTAATTGCCTTTTTATTGTAATAACCATTTAGTTTTGGGGTATTATCCATGGTCAGATGGGCTCAAGTTGGCTTGAAGCAGTAGTTTTAAATATATTTTTAATTTTTATAATTTAGTATTTTTTATTTTTTTAGTTATTGTAAATTATATTTTTAGTCCTTAAAATATTTAAAAAAAATACTTTAAATAAAAAAATATTATTTAAAGCGTTACAAGAAAAAACAAAATAAATATGATTTCCAAAGACTAAAAACATAAAAGTAATTTTATAAAAACAAAAAAAAAACTAAATTATAAAAATTAAAAATATATTTAAACCTATCGATATGACAAAAAGTTATTGTTCCCCTTAAAGGATCTATAATATCATAAGAATAAAGGATATTTTTTTTTTCTCTTTCTCTTGTTGAGAGCTTCCAAATCATGGAAAGAATAAATTTTGTAATGTTTTTCTTCCACCCATAATCATTTCTTCCTCTGTGCTTTGAAACAAACATTCCAAAAGAGTTTAGGTTAAAAAAAGAAATAACAAAAATATATTCTTAATCACTTTTTATGTATGTAATTCAATTTCAACTTTTTTCTCACAATTAATCAAGCTTTGGCTGATAAATTCTCATAAACAAAACACTTATTACATTTGAGACATTGAATGCCTATAACTTATTCTTATATTAAAAATTAAAATACAATTTTAAAATTGACATTTTTTTTATTCTCTTAGTTAAATATTTCTATTTTATTCTTTTTTTTCTCATATAGAAATGTATTTTATACACTTATCCAATAATTCTGTGGAAAAAAATCTCTTTCAATTATCTCAAATTACTTTGCTTTAATTTTATTTGTATAATTGATTTTTTAACTGTTAATTTTTTTATATTAAACGAGGTATAAGAGGCCCAAATAAAAGAACTACAAAGAAATAACACGAGTAATAATTCCAACCAAGTCAGCAAAAAGCAACTCCTATACACAAATAGGATATTGCTCAAACATCAAATATTCACTCTCTAGCTCATACTCCAAGTTTGTCGAAGCATCAACACAAGAATTCTCTTTACGAAAGATACGATGATATGACAAACCCGAATTCACCCAAAGGAAGACATTAACCGACAAATCTTATAAATGATCCTCCAACTAGCAACACTAGACTCTCTTTTATATGTATCTTTAAACTGAATTTTAATATATATATATATATATATATATATATTTAAAAATATTAATAGTTAAAAAAAATTATATCACAATTCAAACTATTCATTATACATTTTAATATAGTTTATATTTATATTTAAAATATTTATTTATTATAAATTTAATTATATAAAAAATACTTATCCTGTATAATATACAAGGTTGTTAAGGTATTATTCACTTACATTGTCATCTTTCTTTTCATCCATTTGTCATTTTTTTTTCTTAAATATAATTTTTTCCTCCTATTTTATCAAATTTACAATTTTGGTCTAATCTCAATGTTGCTTATATTTATTTCTTTTATTTCTTATATTTTAATTAATTTAATAATTTTTTGATACTACCTTAAATTAATGTTAGTCTAGGATTTAATTTGATCAAAATAAAAGATATAAAAAATAGAAAAAAATTGATAATTAGATCAAAATTACATTTTCTTTAAAATCAAATATCTCTATTTTAAAATAAATAAAACAAAATAACATTCTTTTTCCTCTTACACCAAAAGGTCCTTCTTCTTTCCTCCTTTCATAACTTTATCATCACTACCTGCTTCCTCACCATCCTCATCCATACTCAAATTGCCCTTGTTACTAGCATTGCCCTTGTCGATCTCAATACTGCCATCTTAAACCACTAAAGGTTCTACTAGGTTCTATGAGTTACCATTAATTAGAGTTTTTGTCTTTTAAACTCAATTTTCAATGACTCATTTTTTCTTTTGCTTGATTTTATTTTTATAGTTTTTTTTTTTTAATTTGAGTGCTCATTTGGAAGGAAAAGCATAGATTATTTGTCAAAAAAAAAAAGTAATAATGCAATAGCAGTTAATCAAAGTGATTGTTATTTCTTCATTCGATCTTCAATCTTTTTTCTTATTATCATGTAACTAATAGGGACATTTAGAATTGAATGATGCAAAATAGGAGAAAGTATTAAATAATTTCAAGACCATCATCGGTAGTTTTGATTGAATTTTAATGTTACACTAAAGTTTAAAAATGTAGTCGTAGATGTGATTTGTCGCTATCTTTGGTGTTACAAGTAAATGTCACTGCAGTATGATTGAGTCCAAAAATCTTGACATTAAGATCAAAGTATTAAATAATTTTTAAAATCTAACAGTTATTTTTTATTATCAAGATATCACCCTAAATCATTTTTAAAAGCATGAAAATTATCAAAATAGATTTTACTTCTTCTAATAAAATCTCTTTCATTCATATTTAAGAAATCAAATTATCTATCAATTAGATTCAACCTTGTTGATTCTTAAAAATACTTTTTAACTATTTTAAAATTTTGAACTTTTATTAATTACTTGAGCTTAAAAAATGATCAGGAGTTAGGTAATAAGTACGGAAGCACGTGAAATAATTTAATCTATTTTTTCAATCCTAAAATGAAATTTCTCTTTGAATTTTTAATGCAATTGGATTTCTTCATAACACAAACTTAACTGCATACCACACGCATTTATTTGATAAGTAAATCGAAATTTTAGACTCAGATCTCATTTACCTAAACAAGTTATATTTTAAAATTTTAAAACAAATTAAATACTATTAATCAATTATAAATATTTTCAATTATTGCTTTTAAAATAATGATTATAAAAGTTAACAAAAAATATCATACACATTAATATGTATGTAATCGGATGACATTTTACACTATTAGTAGATTCTAATTAATTTTACACATGGCATATGCTTTCTGTTTTCTCACTGAAGATTAGGCAAAGATTGGGATTCCTCAAAACGACAACGTTTGAGGGGTGGTGTTGATGAGAAATAGCCGTTAAGGAAACACACACACACACACACACACACCAATAGGTTCGCTTCATAATACAGTTCAAAAAAATTGGACCGTTAGGGAAGTAACCGTTGCACTCGACACCCAAACATTACACACACTATCCCCCCCCTCTCTTCTTTCCTTTCCCAGTAGCACACCAAACAAACACGCTCTCTCCCTCTCTTATTAATCACTCCTCAATTTCCCAAACGGAAAAACCCTAATAATTGGAAATCAAAATGGCGGTGACGGAGGAAACCGGCGGCGCCACCGTGATCGACGAGACCTACGAGTTCTCGGCGCCGCGATTCTTCGATTTCGTCAAAGGAGAGTCTGATGAGGAATCGCTTAAGGCTGAGCTCTGGTTCGACACCGCTCTCTCCTACGCTCCTTCGCGTATGTTCTTCTTCTCTCTGATACTTTCTCACTTTACAATCTACATTAATCCCTTACCTTACGTTCTAAGTGATGATGATAATAATTATAATAATTATAAGGTTAGGAATTAGAATTGAGAGAAGTTAGGGTTCCGTTCTTTTGTCTGGAAGTTTTGATTCCTAGGCGATTAAATTGATCGGAAATTTTGGAAGACTGGAATCTGAATTGAAGTGGAGGAAATTAGGTTTTCTTATTGGTTTGATAGTTTTATTTTTTATCAATGTGGAATCGCATTTTTATCAAACAGGAGAAACAAATTGTTGTGTTAAATGACAGACATAGTTGATGATATTATGGTTTGAATTCTTCTTTCGTTCACTATTGCCGTTTGTCCTATACTGTATTATGAGGTTGCTTTGTTTTCAATTGCTTCTCGGATTTTAGTTGCGTGTGGTTCTATGCTATTGGCTTAAGCTGTTGTTTCGAACTCTGTAATTTGTCTGATAGAAAATTGATATTCAATTCAACTCCTTCACCCCAACACAGTTCAATTAAGTGTCTGGACTCTGGGGGTTATATATGTATGTTGTGAATGGTGAAAGGCTCTTAGCCTACATGTTGTCTCAGAAGTTGGTCAAGTCTGTTATTTGTTTAATAGGAAATTGAAATTCAACTCTTTCACTCCAGCATAATTCAATTAAGAGTCTGGGGATTATATGTGTTGTGAATGGGGAATGGGGAATGGCTCTCAGCCTGAACTTTAGTGATTTTTTTTTTCTATATGTTGTCTCATAAAGTGGAATAAGTCTTGAGCCTGACACACTTTTAATTGGTTTGTATATTTTTGTATGAAAGAATTACTTAGTTGAGCTTTTTTGGGTTTTGAAATTGTTGTTGGCAGCATTCATGCCTAAAATCAAGACTGGTAGATCTATTACTGTGGAGACCTTGTGTGATTTTAGTGAAGCTGACAAAATGCAGAAGGTAGTTACTTCAATTTTGATGATATAGATATATACTTTAATTTTGACTCCTTTAACTGATAATCTACTGTTTTAATAGATGTTAGCTAGTGTTGATAATCATGTTCTGGAAATCAATATACAACAACAGAGCATGACTACCAAAACAGAGGAAGATGAAGCTGACAAAGTGCAGAAGGTACTGTTGCTTCAATTTTGATGATATAAGACATGCACATAGATTTGGTTCCTTTGACTGATTATATTTTATTTTTAATAGACGTCAGCAAATGTTCTGGAAACCAATATAAAACTACAATGTGTGACTACTGCAAAGGAAGATGATGCACCTTGCCCTGATAAAGAAAGAAGTGAGAATGATTATAAAGAAGATAGTGCATGCTTAAAGGTTTCATCTGGAGGAGCATCCGTTGAAGTAGCAAAAGATGCTTGCACACCAAAACCAGCATTACCGAAAAAAGTTGCCACATCCACTAATTCCAAGAAGTCACATAATAAGAAGATGGCCACGAATACAAAAACTCAGTTAAAGTCAGCAACAGTGAAGAGCGTTGCAGGGACTCCTCACTTGGTCCAAGAGAATCAAGCCATTAAGAGGCAAAAATTGGATGGAGGAAAATCTAGACAGGTAACTTTTATCTTCACAGTTTAAAGTTATTTTTGGGGTCTTACTTGAAATATATTCTTATTTATATTTTTTTAACTTTCCAGATTATGAATGTCAAACATCAGACATTGCCTCATAATAAGTCAAAATTGGGTTTAACCGTCTCTACTAGCACTAGTAAATCTCACAAAGAGGAGAGAAAGGTTTGTTTTGTGTCCTTAATTTTCATATATTAAAAAATATAATCCTTTCTGCGTCAAATTTTTAGCTGTTTATTTTATTTTTTACTTAGTTTATTGAATTGTGTATTGAAAGGTTTATGTTCGTGAAACTCCAACAACACCAGCCTCTGTACCATTTGTATCAATGGCAGAAATGATGAAAAAATTTCAATCTAGTACCAGAGACCTGTCATTGCCCAGCGTTGTTTCTCATGTAATATACGGATCCAACTTTTTTACCACCATTTCATCTTTTTATTGCACCATGTTTGAATATTTTTTACTAATATTCATCATGTCTTTGATCCAGACAAAACCAAAACTTACATTGACTAGGCCTAAGGAGCCCGAATTTGAGACATCTCAGCGGATTCGCCCAGCTAGGGTGAAGAGTAGTGCTGAGCTTGAGGAAGAAATGATGGCTAAAATCCCAAAATTCAAGGCTCGACCATTGAATAAGAAGGTATTATTTCATTCTTCTTTTCTCCTACCTGATTTTTGTTCTATTTGTGAATAGATTTGTGTGTGTTTTTTTTCTTTTCTCCTACCTGATTGTTGTTCTATTTTAGATTTTGCAAACTGCAATTTTGCCTCCCATTCCAAGAAGTACACCACAGCTACCAGAATTTAAGGTAAACCATCGCCAAAGAATAGAAGATTGAATTGCAAATTACAATATATACACAGTTATACACTACAAGTGCCAAATGTTATATTTTGAATTATTGACATTTTTCATTTTCTTCAGGAATTTCATCTGGAAACCATGGCTAGGGCCCATCAGAATGCAGATACAGCTTCAATAGCTTCAACAGAGGTGTCTCATAAGGTATCTTTTAGAAACAACTGATTCCAACTATACATTATTCACTTCGATCCATAGTCTCATTTTTATTTTTTTTTAAAACAGGAGAGTTCATGGAAGCCTCATCTTACAGAACCAAAAACACCTTTACTCCAAACTTCACTAAGAGCCCGCCCACCCAAAGTGAAAAGCTCATTAGAATTAGAGCAAGAGGAGCTTGAAAAGGTCCCTAAATTCAAGGCAAGACCTCTAAATAAGAAGGTAATAGTGCCAACTGTGATGTCTACCAAAGTCTAAGAATTTTATTCTTTCATTTAAATAACCGATTTTGTTCTTTCAGATCTTTGAAAGTAAAGGGGATATTGGAGTATTTTGCCATACAAAGAAACATGTTACCGAACCTCAAGAATTTCACTTTGCCACAGACGAAAGGATTCCGCCACCTGCTGCCATGGCTGATTTATTTGGCAAGGTAGTCTAGAATGAAGTATCTGCTCATAAAGAAAATTCAGTAATCTAGAATATTAAAAGATTCTAAATTCTGTTATCATTTTTTTCCCGGTGAAATGTAATCATTTATTATTCTGGTTGCAGCTTTCTTTCAAGTCTGAACCTGCACGTAATCACAACCCAATCCCAAGAAACACGAATCCAAATCCGTTTCATCTCCACACAGAGGTTCGTTACTTTCCCCTAGTTGAAGACTGGAAGAGGTTAATGCAAAACAGTGTTTCAGTCTAGTTCATGTAACGCCATATCATTCTTAACCATGACAGGAAAGAGGTGCTGAGAAAGAGAAGAAGCTGGTCATGGACCTTCTGCAGAAACAGTGGGAAGAGGAAAACGCAAGGATTCCCAAGGCTAATCCATACCCTTACACCACTGATTACCCTGTGGTACAGAATTTTGTCAATAATTGGTGCTTCTTTCATCTCTATTTGTTAACTGAAAAAATTATTAAAGTCACTAATATCATATGCAGATCCCACCAAAACCAGAACCAAAGCAATGCACAAGACCGGAGCCATTCCAATTGGAGAGCCTGGTGAGACACGAGGAAGAAATGCAAAAGGAACACGAAGAAAGATACAGAATGGAAAAAGAAGAGGCTCAGATGAGAGCGTTTAAGGCACAACCAATCTTAAAAGAGTGAGCAACAATCAAGACTTTTTTTAATGTGCAATGTTAAACAAAAACTACAACTGAACTAATTTTTTTCCATGGATGTTACTAAATGCAGGGACCCAATCCCCCTTCCAGAGAAGGTCCGCAAACCTTTCACACAAGTTCAGGAATTTAGTTTACATGTGAATCATCGGGCTGTGGATAGAGCTCAATTTGATGAAAGGGTAACCAAAAAATTCCATATCTGTTTATTACTACTCTGGAAAAGAAAATTCAGAAAAGTATTTTTGTTACAGTACTTAATAACTGATTCTTTACAGATTAAGGAAAAAGAAATGATGTACAAACGATACAGAGAAGAGAGTGAAGCAGCAAGAATGGTTGATACCCAAGTTACTTTACTTACTGTCTGCTATTTTGACCACTAAAATTGTTTGCATGTCCGACAATGATTCATATACTGTAACCATGAACATGCAGATAGAGGAAGAGAAAGCGTTGAAACAGATGAGAAGGACAATGGTTCCGCATGCTAGGCCGGTTCCTAATTTTGATAATCCATTTTGTCCCCAAAAGTATGTGTTTAAAAAACCGAGCTAAAACTTAAAGCTTTCCATTTTTTTACATTGTAGAATTTTTGAATGCTTATTATTATTATCTTCACAAATGTTGTTTTAGGTCTTCAAAGGACATAACGAAACCCAAGTCACCAAATTTGCGTGTACCCCATAGAAAGGAAAGACGAAAGGTATTCAATGGAACTGTGTTCTCGAGTCCAGCTGCTAACATGAGATGACTCAACTTTTCAGTTCCAACTTGTGATTAGTGTGTTCAAGAGCTCTTGAATCCTTGACCTCTAGGTGTTTGTTGTGTAAATTAACTTGTAGCTCGGTACCCAATCAATTCTTTGATGTATATTTTTCAAAAACAAGTTAACGATGGAGATTAATAGTGCTAATTAAATTATGAATTCCTCTGAAAATGTCTCCATATGTAATGATGGAGAAATCCACTTTATCTTCCATTTTTTTTCATCCCAATAATGTTATACGCATCTTTAAAAAAAATACTCATTTTCATACCCTATTGTCATGATTCAGAAACTCAAAAACCCACTCATCATTGGTACATATTCAGAAACTCAAAAACCCACTCATCATTGGTACATTCATTAAGTTAACGTTAACGTTGTTAGAGCATCTTTTAGTGTTAAATTTTGAATAAAGATCTTATTTGAGTTTAACTAGATCTCTCAATAAAGGAGGTGAAGAGATCTCCAACATAGAGAATGAGTTCTTGTATTGTTAAAAAAATCTATTTTTCTCTCTCCTTAAGATCTCAAAATGAGATATGTTAACTAAACGCATGTACCGATGTTGTGTTCGATTTTTTTTTATCCTCACAATATGGTATGAAAATAAGTATAAAAAAAGTTGATATGAAAATAATTATTTTTTAAAAGACTAAGTATAAAAATTAGTATGCTTAAATGTAATTGTATCATAATTTTTTATTTTTTATTTTTAATAAAAAAAATTAAGCTCCTTAGAATTCGTTATTTTTGTTTGCATTTGTTGTCCCTTGTTGCTAATTAAAAAGTTCCTTAGAATTTGTTTTTTTTTTTTCTTTTTGCATTTGTTGCTAAGAATATACCAGCGCATATGGCTAATGGTTGTTGACATTAGTAAGTGTCATATCGGATTATGAGTAGATTAAAGTTGACATACAATGAATCGTATTCCCGGCAACAATGCCAATTTTGATAACGACTGTCGAATCACTACAAAACAAATAAAATTAAGATAATTATATAGCACATGATTAACCTAGATCGAATCAGAGATATAATTCAATTTGGTTCCTGACTTAATCCACTTATAAACAGTAGGGAGATTTATCAAACAGTTTGCACACAGTGAACAAAAATTACAGAAACAAACAATAATTGAAGAAAAATGCAAAATTGATAAAAGATGTTGTAAAATAGATTCAAGAATATCAATCTAATTCACCAAACCAAGCAATGCAAATTATCATAGTTCTTAGGTCGAATCAGAGATACAATTCAATTTGGTTCCTGACTTAATCCACTTATAAACAGTAGGGAGATTTATCAAACAGTTTGCACACAGTGAACAAAAATTACAGAAACAAACAATACTTGAAGAAAAATGCAAAATTGATAAAAGACGTTGTAAAATAGATTCAAGAATATCAATCCAATTCACCAAACCAAGCAATGCAAATTATCATAGTTCTCATATAATAATCATATTATGAAGGTTCATTTAATATCATTAGAAGCAGTTCAATCGAATTAACTCCTAAATTAATTGAAATCACAAACTGGATAAAATATCATCCAAACAATCTATGATTAAAATTCAAAATTAGGAAATAAATCTATAACCTAATTCATTTTCAATCCTAAACATATTTATAATCATGAAAATCGAAAAGAGGATTGAAGAAAAAGATGAACATTCACACAAAAATTAGAATATCATATCAGAACTCAAATTCTCCTTGCTTGATCCTTGGATTGATTGATTGTTTAGCCTTCCATGATCATCATCAGTGGAAGAACCACGAAATTTGTGTGAGAAAAATAGAAGAACAAAAATGAAAGGAAGAAGAAAAATGAAAAACAGTTGAGAGAAAAAGAGAAAAAAATAATTCTGAAAACTTGCACAAGAAATTAGAAATTCTATTTTTTTGTCTCTAGATAACTCCTAGCTACACTAATATATAGTGATTGAACAGAATGAAAGGGATGAGCTCTGATTAGGCCCATCTACACCAACTAATTATGCTAATTACATTAATCAAAACCCAAACTCGCAGTCCAAAACTCAAGTGCAGAGGTTTTGACTTTCAAAAACCTAATTTAACCCTCAAACTGACTTATCTCTGACAAAATTGTATATCTTTTCCTTAACTCTCCAGGAACTACTCATATGCTCCATTTGGAGTTCTGTAGAATCCTATAGATCATACACAAGGAAGATATGTCTAGTAAGCACAAAATCTGAAAATAAGCAATAATTATCAATTAAGCTCAATTATTTGTCTAAGAGCAAAACTGAGTTAAAGTGAGAAAATAAGAATCTAAGAGAAGTCAAATAATCTAAGAAGAATATAAAAATACTATACTAAAAACGCTCAATCAAATTTTCATATAGAATTTAAGTTTTATTATGCAACAGTTGAATTATATCTTCATTTTACCAAAATTGTCTTGCATCAAATTTTGTCAAAATTGAACATCAATTAACATGAATTGATCTAATAGTTTAAATTATTTGACTAAAAATAATAAAAATTTAAGTGAGTCATGTGACTCTTTCAATATCTTCATTGACCGCTTTGAACGTCCTTCTTCCCAACCCGTTCATCGCTAAATATTTTGATAGTTGCTCCTTTGTGATGGACTAATCTCGATCCGTAGGGAGCACCTCCCACTCCCATCACCAACCAGAACTGCAGTCTTAGGACCCAAAGTGACCCCGTAAAGTGCATCGCAATTGACAATAGTAGCGGTGACACTCATGTTGGTGGCAACGACGGTGGCAATGACAGTGATCATAGTGGTGATGATTGTGGCGATAGCGATAATGGTAGTGACAACAATCACGTTGATAGTGATAGCGACAATTGATGATTATGGAAGTAGTTGTGGTGATAACCATGACAATTACGGTGGAAATAATCGTGATGGTGGTGGTGGTCATGGTGATAATGAGTTAGAGATATTTTAAGATACCATAGATTAAATTTTTAAAATATTAATTTTCTATTTGATAAATCTTATAGATATTTTATAATTAAATAAAGTTTTAATCTTAATCTTTCATTTTAATCTAATGATTAAGATTATTTATTTTTATTCTTATTTAAGATGATGATTCTCATAATATTAATATATATATATATATATATATATGTATATATGGAAAGCATTTTCCAGTTTCCCCGTCCCCATCGCTAACCCAAAAATTTATTGATAGCCACATCGTGGGTGCCGGATTTATCAGTATCGGATTATTTAGTTGCTCTTCCAATTGGGTGAATTGGTGGAGAATTGATTCAATTGAATTATCTACAAATACCTCCTATATATTGGCTGGAAAAATTTGAGCAGTTACGTGAAAACGTTTGTCAATGACATTTTGAAGCCAATTGATTAACATAAACTTTTAAGCGAAACTGATTCGCGTAATTAAGTAGTTTTTTTATAATCGTTTTTCTCTTGATTGATTCACGTTAATTGTTTGAAGCCAATTGAAATTATTTAGTTGCTCTTCCAATTGATTCAATTAGTATTGCTGCGTTGCGGTGGTTTTGAAAAAAAAAAAAAAAAAAAAAAAAAAAGGTATTGCTGCATCATAGGCTTAAGATTAATGAGATAATGGGAAAGGAAAGGGTTTTCAAAAAATTGAACGAACATATGAAAAAAAAAAAAGTCACGTCACGTCACTCATTTAAATTTTTTTAAAATATTTTGAATCAAATAATTTTGATTGTTAGATTAATTACAGATAAGAGTTGATATAAGTCTAAAAATTTACACATGATATAAACAGATCATATTCCACACACACACACACAAACATATATATATATATATATATATATATATATATATATATATATAATAGGAACTAAAAGTAAAATAGTGACATATTTACAAGAAAAAGAAATTAAATAAAATATTAATATAAATTAAATATTATCTAATAGACCTATCTAAAATATTTAATATGAATAAGCATTTAGGGGTAAAAACATATTAGATTTTGATAGGTTGAACTTTGTCTTGATTTTGATCTATAAAAGTTCAGCTTAGTAGATTTTTTGTCGCATGATATATTTTAAACCCGGATTACTCCTATTACAATGATAAGGAGAAACTATTTTAAAGGTTTGATCTTTCCTAAAAACCAACTTAGATCACCAGCTTAGTTTGGAAGTTGTATGATGGTGACACCTTGATTTGTTGTTTAACCAAATTCTCACTATAGACCTAATTTATGGTGTAATCCTTAAACCATTATGACACCATCACCCATTACTATCATCTAAAAAATCATAACACCAAGCCCATGTTGCCTTTCAGCAAAAGACTATTTGTCAATAGCTACTATTTAGGCTTGACCAAATCATTTTCAAAGTCTAACTTAGTTTATTAGATAATCTATTTGGGGTTAGACTTTTAAATTGGATATGACACATAAGTTGGTTTTTCCATCTAGTCAGACTTTCAAATAGATTAAGCAAATCTTTAATATAAAACTAAAATATCTTTGGTTATTTATGTAAATATGTCATTTTTTATGTTTTTAGTCCTTATAAATTATATTAATTTTGAAATTATATTATTTTTGTTTGTAGTTCCTATAATTTTTTTTTTTTGTTTTTAGTCCTACAATTTTTTAGTCAATGTTGACTAAGATGCATGGTACTATACTTTTTTTGATAACATGACACTTGTTGTTGTCAACCCTAATCACCATTAAACAAATTTAACAAC
>PYAF01002115.1:150234-196773 GCA_007407185.1 Glycine tomentella
ATGATTAAAAAATATTTTTTTGAAATTAAGGGACTAAGAATATTAAATTTAATTTCATGAGATAAAAAAATAAAAGTGATCTAAATTATAGAGAAAAATATATTTATCTTAAAATTTTAACACTTTCGAAAAATACTTTTGAAATGTGTGGAAATTTTAACACTTACATAAACTACTTTTCAAAATATATGTTATTAACATTCTTAAGACTTCTGAAAAATACTTTTCAAAATGTTAAGATTTTAACACTTTCAAAAAGTACTTTTTAGCATGTGTTAAAATTTTAACCCATTTCGAAAAGTAATTTTTGAAAAGACGATATATATATATATATATATATATATATATATATATATTAAAATATCTTTTTTTTAGTTGTCAATTTTTTTATATTAATAAAATCAGGGGTAAATAATTGTTGAAAATGGTTTGAGAGGAGACATCCATGAAGTGTAAGTATGTAAAAAAAACTCTTGTCTTTACACACCTTTTATTTGTTATGATTATCTTTTGTCATGTAAGACAGATGAGGGAGAAATCATTTTCCTTAAACAAATTCTTGGCACTTATGGGGTGTAATATCTGGTTAGTTGATCAACTTCTAGAAATTTGAAATTCTTTTCAGTTCCAACACCTCCCAACACCTGAGGCATCACATGTTTTCTTTTTGGGTGACAACAAACATTAGCACAAACAAATATCTGGGCCTACCATCTATCGTTGGGAGAAGGAAAAAGAAATTTTGCGGTTTCCTTAAAAGATAGGCTTTGGAATCGGATTCACCACAAGTCAACCAAGTACCTCTCCAAAGCATGTAAGGAGATCTTAATATAGTCAATGACTAAATCTATTCCCACCTACTTTATGAGTGCTTTCTTCTACCCTTCACGAGGAATTAGAAAAACTAATGAATTATTTTTGGTGGGGAAGCAATAACAATCAGAATAAAGGTATCCATTGGCTAAATTGGGAGAAATTATCTATGAGAAAAGAATATGGAGCAATGAGATTTTGACACCTTCAAGCTTAAATCTAGCCATGCTAGGGAAGCATGGTTGGAGATTGCAAACCAACCATGGTAATATAGTTCCTAAAGTGCTCAAAGCTAAATTATCCATCTTTGGATTTTTTGGATGCTCATCTTGGACATAATCCGAGTTTTATTTGGCGTAGTATCCATGCTTCACAAGTAACGATGGTGAAGCAAGGCTTGAAATGGAGGATAGGCAATGGAAATTTTATAAAAGTCTGGACCCAACCTTGGTTAAATTCAGCTGAAAACTATTACATGTCATCTACAATTGTTGGCCATGAAAGTTTACTAGTGAGAGCACTTATTGATCGACAAACAAACACATGAAAAAAAGTTCATGATGTATGTTCACAAATGAAGATGTCTTAAAAATTCTGAAGTTGCCTCTTTTCAACACCATGGATGATGATAATTAAGCTAGTCTGGAAATTATCTCAAAACGGTATGCATAGTGTTAAAAGTTCCTATCATAACGTTATGGATACTGTTTTAGATAACAATAATTTGAAAGTCCCTGGTAGTTGGATGTCTTTGTGGAAGCTTTAAATCCCGCCTAAGATCAAGCATTTTGTGTGGAGTTTGCTGCGTGGGTGTCTTCCATCGAGGCAGAAGCTGGCTCAAAAAGGAGTACAATGTCCAGTTCAATGTGCTTTAATTTCTGCTCAAACAACATCAAATCTGAAGGAAATATTCTTTTAGGCTTCAAACTACGGATAGAACCTCTTCTTCCACGAACAATCAGCAATCTCTTCAGCAGAAACCACCATAATCTTCAATGTTAAAGTGCAACTTGGCCTCTATATTCGCAATGAAAATGGCGACTTCATAAGAGTCAAAACCAGCAACTTCAATGGTGTCCCGAGACCTCATCAAGCAGAAGCGTGGGCTTTATACCATGCAATTCAATGAACAGCAGAGCTTGCTTACCAAAATGTCATTCTTGAGAGTGATGGTAAAACACTTGTGGACAACATAACCAGGGACAATTATCAATTAGTGTATTAAAGGAGGGACTGAATTATTTTTACACAATTATTTAAATATTTAATTTTTAATAAATAATAAGTTTATCAAAAATATTTATTATTAATTTTATTGTAAAATTAAAAATATGATCTACTACTATAAACAAATTTAAAAATATATCAACTCAAAAACTATTTTTCTTTATTAGTATTTTTTAATTTTAATTTTTTTATATATGCATAAGGAACCAAGGTGGATGGGGGACAAGGACCCTTAGATCTGTTACTGAGCATAACAAATTTCATGTATGGTATTTCTGATTTTCATGCTATTATGGTTAAAAGCATTCCTTCTAAGCTATACCAACTCTTGGGTGAGTTTTGTGAGAAGACAAACAAATAACGTTGTCCATTCTCTAGCTAAGACATCATTGTTTAATGCTTCTAGCCATTCCTTTGATATTCTCACTTGTATTCCGTCTTTGATTTGGAATGAAAAATCTTAACTGTTGTTTTGTTAAAATAAAAAAAAAAAAAAAAACAGTTAAAAATGTTCTCGTGTGCGAAATGAGTTCAGCATTGATTTGATAACAAATAAATTTAAAGATCTAAATAGAATTTTGGAATTTTCATAACTTCACGGTATTGTACATGGTACTTATGTGGCTAAATTACTCAAGTCCTCCCTTAACTTTATTTTAAGATACAATTTAATTATTAAAAATTGTAAAAACAGTTCCTTAAATATAGTGTTTTTATTGTAAGTTTTGATAGTTTTTTATTTTAAGACACAATTTTAAACATTTTTTTATTGATTCAAAATGTATAATTTATTTTATTAGATTTATCTAAATAAAAATTATGAAACTAACTAATAATTAGACCAAAAAGGAGAGATATATATGATGAAAATCACGTAAAAAGTGTTGGAGGGACAGGATTTGAGATAGAGAATGATTTAGTGTTTGGTGCTTGAAGTATTACACCAAAATATATTAAATGTGGAATATTCAATAGTGTTACCTCCATTTTAGGGAAAACCCTATCGATATAGCAAGCTATTGGGCTCCAGCCCATATGGGCTCATATAATCATACAATAATTTATTGGGCTTGTATGTGAACATATTAATATTTAATATATATTGTTAAATATATTCAAAAATCTCCTTCTATATTCACCATACGGCACAATCCAATAAAGTAGTCAATGTAATGTTCAAATAAACATGAATCATCCATATCCAGTCTAAGACAATCAACTCGGATCGGTCAAAGAGTTTTAACAATAAAACATTAAACTCAAATTTGCAATCAAACTAAGTGAATCATCATTCTCATCAATTTGTTCTGAGATCAATATATCAATATAAATACCAAGAGTTTTAGATTAAATCTAAACTCATCCAAATTCCAACATCTAAAAATCAATCTCAAAATCAGTTCACAACCAACACATGCATAACAGTCAACTATAAGTAGACCAGTCAAAATAGTCTAATGCCTTACAAATATAAGAAACATAATAGTCATAATGTTAACAAAATAGAAATAACAAAATGTAAGTCTCAAGTAAATGGACTCCAACATAATCGGCAATAGCAGGTGAACTGTCAAGTTCCCTAATACTCTAAATGATATATTTATATATCAAGTTGGTCATCCTCTTCAGGATCTCACTTAGTAAGCTCTCCTCCATCTCTGTCATCCCATGTAGAATGTCAAATATGAATTTCATATTATCATGAATTCAATCATTTAAATAAACTACTAAAAATGTCTAGTTTTACTAAAAGAACTTAGCATCATATCATCCGACAAAGAAGAACATATATCAATGTCATAAAGCATCATAATGTCATGTTCATAAGCATCAAGTCAGTTTCATAAATTATGAACAAGGCCTAAATAGTTTAAGTTATAAAGAGTCATCAACCTAAGTTTATTTGTAAGATAGTAATGATTGTCTCGTTTCACAGAATAAGACTAATAGTCACGTCACTTACAATAACCTAGTTTTGTAATGTCAAGTTTCAATTGAGAACAAGACCAATAGGCTTCTTATATAATCAACTATTTCTATGTTTCAATTTGGAATGTCATAGTTACTAATTCCTTAAAGTCAAATAATCTAGCATCAAGTTTGGAATGAGATCATTTAACCAAAAGGATAAGCCAACCTAGTAGGATTGTATCATCAATTTTGGAATGACACAAGCTTCCCAAATAGAACTTTTGAATTGGATTAAAATCATGTCATCAAGTTTGGAATGAGATAACTCACCCTTTTCAAAATAGTTAGCAACCACGATCATCAATGAAACATATAAATTATGCTTATCATTTGACCAACAAAAAAATATTCGATAATTCAAAACACACAATTAAAGGTAAGTAAATGATAATTAAGACTTGTCTACATAGTCTTTAACCCCATTTCCCCACTGTTTTGAATAATCGATCTTTAGGCAAACCTTTTGTGAGAGCATCGGCCATGTTATCCTTCGATCTCACATTAACCAAAGTGATAACTCCTTGTTCTCTCATATAATTCAACAACGCATGTCTCAGTCTTACATGTCTTCTCTTTGAATTAAAGAAAGCATTCTTTACGACTTGGACTGCTACTTGATTATCACAAAATAAACTTAAAGAATTAATATTTAGTTGAGTCAAAGGAATATTCATAATCAGATTCGTTATCCACTTTGCCTCTTCACCAGCTGAGGCTAAAGCAAAAAGTTCTGATTCCATTGATGACAACGTAATACATGTCTGTCTTTTGGATTTCCAAGTAATAGTAGCTCCACCTAGAGTGAATAATATCCACTGGTGGATTTACTATTTCCAATTTCAAAACACCATGAGGCCTCAAAATATCCACCCAGAATTGGAGGATAACCAGAATAACATAGAGCATAATCTTTAGTACCTTTAAGGTATCTCATCAGCCTACTAAGGGCATCCCATGCTCTTTACTAGGATTACTAGTGAAACGACTCAACATACCAACTGGAAAGGCTATGTCACGTCTAGTGCAACTCATAGCATACATGAGACAACCTATCAGTTTTGAGTACTTTAAATGATCCACACTGGTCCCTTCATTAGGACTCAGTCTTTTGTTATAATCATATAGTGTCTCACTCGGTTTATACTCACTGTATCCCCAGGTAGAAAGTAGCTACTCAATTTAATGGTATGGCTAAAGGAGATAACTTTCCTTTCAAAGCTTACTTTCATACCAAGAATGGTATTAGCTATACCAAGATCTTTCATGTCAAATTCTCTAGCTAAAGTGGTTTTCACATCATTCACTATAGAATGATTAGAGCCAAGAATTAACATGTCATCAACATACAAGCATATGGTGACTATCTTATTTGACATGAAACGATAGTAAAGGCATTTATCTGAATAACTGGACTAAAAGTCATAGCTCTTTACCACCTTGTCAAACTTAAGATGTCACATCTTAGGTGCTTGTTTAAGACCATACAAAGATTTGTTCAATTTACAAACTTTTTTCTCAAGGCCTTTCATGACATACCCTTCAGGTTATCCATTTAAGAAAGTTGTCTTTACATCCATTTGATGCACTACAAAGTGTTCAATAGATGTCAAAGCAAGAAGAATTCTTATAGTTGACAAATGACATACAGGTGAATAAACGTCAAAAAAGTCTATTCCACTAAGTTGTTTAAAGTCTTTAGCTACTAAACGTGCTTTATATCTAGCTATTGATCCGTTACTATTCGATTTCTTCTTTAATACCCACTTACAACCTATAGCTTTAGCCCCTTTTGGAAAATTAATTAGCTGCCAAGTGTGATTCTGTAGCAAAGAACTCATTTCATCATTTATGGCTTCTGCCCACAGTAAGGATTCCCTAGATCTCATTGCTTCTTGATAGGAGAATGGATCATCCTCTATATGGTAAATGAAAAAGTCCTCACTAAATGTAACACCCCGTATGCATCCGGCGTATTAACAAATACTTAATCAGATTTGTGCAGTAACTAATTTAATTAAAACCCATGGAAGCGATTTCAAAACCATATTTTTTGATTCATTATGTATGGTACGTAACCTCAACAACGGATATACGAATTTCAAAACACTATAACCAACCTCATCGATCCAAAATAACATAAGGAACGACAGATGCATCAACAATATCTATACAGATATATCAGGAAAATAAACCACATGTATATACATATATACATCAACAAAGACACTCATTGTGTCTATACAAAAGAATAAGCACCAAGTGCCATGATTCCACAAATCACATCCTCACACGAGGGCATACACAACACATAGTGTTTATACAACATAAACATAAGCAGAATCCATCATATGTGTACACACACATTTTCCCTCGCAGGGGTACAAAATACACCAAAACAAAAGTAAGGAGCCACGAAGCTCTCATCACACTGCCAAGCAGCTACATAGGATCTGTCTCTACTGGGGCCTCCCGCCCTGAGACCTATCATCTCTACCAGATGAATCACTTGCAAACTATAATCCCTACACGGGGTGAGATACAATCTCAGTAAGCTCAGGGCTCCCGGAGGCTTCTTCTCTCCCCTGGCTCACTTCCATGATACACAACATCAAAGGCATCACAATCACTAGGCCTCCCGGCCCTCACAACAACACATAGCCATCATCTAGCTCTAATGTATATCCGCAGTACTACGCCTGCCACAAGATGCATCGTCATCAACATCTGCGACTCTCAGTCCCCAGTGTGAGACCGGAACTCATACATGTGTCATCCTATTGGAAGCTACCCCTTTACACATGGATGCACGTATATGACACCTCTGAGAATAGGCTTCAACCGCGACGGGGCCACCTATCTCTTGGTCTTAAGGGATCATCATCACCTTTTACATGAGCAAACCAAACTAGGAGTTGCGCTCTACTCCTAGGGAGGTTCATATCTATCTAATTGACCAGAAGATCTATTCAACAGGTAACCATACACACAAAGCACAGAGTCATGCATACATATCATCATGAGAAAACTGTAACAACTAATTCAATGCACATGCATCATGTATGCAACCATCACTCCCTCGGAGAATGGTGGAACACAGGCAGTGGGAAACATTCCCCAAGAGCGAAGAACTTACCTGGCAACGTAGTGCTCTGATGTTCAATCCCAGCACGGTGGTCTACGCCAATGACACCTTTAGTGTCATGCCCTATACAAAGGCACACAAGCACAATCAATAATCAACACAACCTTACAAGGCATTTAGTACATAACAACTGTTCTCAACCATTAAAATGAAAGGAAACATCATTCCTTTCCATTTAAACCTCTTTGTCCTCTATCTTAAGGTTATCAGAACTAACCAATTCAATAGACAACTCACAGACCCTCAGCAGAATCTATCTCGGCCTAACCAAGGCACTAGAGTTTCTCAAAGACTCTGCATCAATCAAATTCAGAGAGTTCAACATAACTCAGGCCCAAAACTCAAGGATTAGCAATATGACTAAAACGGTTACTTCAACACAATTTTACCGTTTATGTAACCTCCTGAGCACATATTATAAAGCATTAAGGCTCATGTATGTCCTACAATCACCAATCTAACCAACATTCTTCCTACACATGCATTTCTCAGAGCCAAAAACCAAGGTCCATGAAATCAATATTTCAAAGCTAATCCTTCATCACAACAACCTGTTGAATTCAATGGAATTACTTGAAGAATGGACAAAGGATCAAAGCTGGTTTTAACTTTCAACATGCCTTGAAGTATTGAAGTATTATGTGTGATTAAATGTAAAAGGAAGAAGCATTTCTGGTGATCCAAGAATATTTCATTCACATCATTCATTCATTAAATTGATTTAAATGATTAGAATTCACAAGGTCTTGATAAAATGCTTACGTCTAATAGTTAAAACATAAGGGTTTTGGAAAAATATATTTTCTACTGATTTAATCGATTACTTATTCGTAATAATTGATTATATTGTTCTTAGTGCTTTCTGGAAAACTTTTCAAGAACAATGTAATCGATTATATGTCGGTTTAATCGATTAATCTACCTTAGCTTACATATAAACTGCTTTGTTGATAATTTTAATCGATTACCATTAAGTTGTAATCGATTACATAGGCTTACCAGGAAATACCATCTCTCTGTCTTAATCGATTACCAAATATTGTAATCGATTACATCATAGGCCTATGCTTAAAACATCTTGGTTCTTTTAATCGATTACCAGAATTTGTAATTGATTACTCTGCCCATTTCATGATTATGAAGCTTCCTGCATTAATCGATTACCAGAATCTGTAATCGATTACATAGTTTAATTCATGGTTATGAAGCTTCCTGTTTTAATCGATTACGTATCGAAATAATCAGTTATTCTGTTCATTACTTGAACCCAGATTTTTATAGAACCCTTTAATCGATTACTTGCTTGGTTTAATCAATTATATAAGTGAAATAATCGATTATTGAGCACGTTTAATCGATTACTGATGGTTAGAAAAGCTTGTTATAAATAGAACCCTCACTCAGCTTGTTTTGAAACTTGATCAATTCGTATTCTAAGCATTCTAAAGATTTCTAAACATTCTTTTAGTGGTTTTTCTAGGTTCATTGAGTTCTTGCATTCACAAAATTCTTATGGGTTGTTAAGTGATTAGTGAAGTAAGAAATTCTTTTTCAAAGCTTGAGGAAAGTGATGTTCTGAGTTTGTATTCATTCTTCAACCTGGTGAAATCATTCATATGCATATTATTCATGGGATCATCAGGTGACTTCTTTCCTTAATCTTTCAAGTTGTAATTCTGTTTTGAATTCTGAGTTTTTTTGTCTATTATAAATGAGTTTCTTGCTTGTAATCTAGAGATAGAGTTTCTGTAAGGGATTTACTGAGTAGTGTTCTCAGTGGGTTGTCTCTAAGAATCTAATAGTGTTTTAGATTTCTGAACTTTATCTAGGGTTGATAAAGAGAGACTTTGTAATAACTTGTAAGAACTGAAATTTGCAATAGTGGAACTCCATTCTGGTGTTGAGTGGAAGAAAACTGGATGTAGCTTCATAGTGTTTGAAGTAAACCAGTATAAATCTTTGTGTGTTGTTTATATTCTTTATATTGATTATATTTTGTTATTCTTGACTGTGAGTTTTAGTTATCAACAAAGTTCTTGAGCTATTGCATATCTTGGGTTGAGCATTAGATTGAATAAAGGTTCTTGGTTTCAAAAGTGATAAAGATCCAAAAGGGAAAAACTCTGATTTTGTTCAAGAAAACTTTGAATTACCAAACCTAACCAATTCACCCCCCTCCCCTCTTGGTTAAGTGTGAAGTGTTCTCATATTTTACACAACCTTCTAAGCATACTTTTATGAAGGACCCAAGCCTAATTCCAGCTCTAACTCAAATGGGTCACTATTCACCTTAAGAACAAATTCACAAATCAATCGGTAAAACTTGAGTTTCTTACCTCTAAAGCGACAAGGAAGGCTAGTGGACAACCTTTCCAAGCTTGGGTGTCCGTGAATCGCCTCCTTTCCTCGCCAAACTCAAGTTTTGGGAAGTTCCCTAGAGAATGCGATCTCTCCGTTTGAAGGTTTTTAGGGAAAAGTGATAAAGGATTCTAGCTCATAGGGTTATTCCTAGGCTCTAATGGCGGAAAAGGGTCAGAGGAAGAAGAAAGGAAGAGTTTTGGCCCAAAAATCGCATGAAATGACCTTATATAGTGGTCCAGACCGAGTCCCCGTGCTAATCGTGCCACTCTGGCGCTACTGGGGCCAACTTGCAGTACCTGTGGCGCTGTTCGCGCCAATCTGGCGCCATTGGCGCCAGATTTTAGTCATCGCTAATTCCGTCACTAACGTTTTTTGCGACAGAATTTTGAAAATTTAAACTTTTCTTTTTATTATTATTATTATTATTTATTTATTTAGCCTTGGTTATTATACTAAAACTTTTAGAAACTTTATCTCTTGTAGATTTTCTAACTGGGATTGGTTCAATAGCCATACAAGAGATTCTGAAATCATATTTGTAGATCCAAAAGCCTTCAAGTCAAGATTGCTAACAAACTTGTACACAAAGAATTCTGCATCTCTAGATTTTATCATTGTGTTAGTAGATAGATCCACAAATCTATTTGCAGCACTATCTTCTGCACTACCTAGATATACACAAGTAGTGGTTCTAGGTCCCACCTTAGGCCTTTTAGGATCTTGTTTCCTTACATAGGCAACACAACCCCAAGTTTTAAGGGTATCATATCTACAAGGATGTTTGTGTCATATCTCATAAGGTGTCTTAGACAATTTAAAGTGCGACAACCTATTTAAGATATGATTAGCTGTTAAAACAGCTTCTCCCCAATAGGAGGAAGGCATACCAGCTATAAGTAACATAGAATTTAGCATTTCAATTAAAGTTTTATTCTTACGCTTTGCAACACCATTTGATTGGGGTGAGTACGGAGCAGCAGTTTCAAGTATTATTCCTCCAAAGCACAAAATTCCTTGAACCCGGTCATTATATATTCTCCTCCTCTATCACTCCTAAACCTCTTAATTTTCAAATTAAGTTGATTTTAAACTCTAGATTAAAAAATCTTAAACTTTTCAAAAGCCCCATCTTTCGATTTCAACAATTAAACATGACAATATCTAGAGAAATCATCTATAAAAGTGATTAGGTACTTCCGACCCCCTCTGGTAACATAGTTTTTAAAGCCACAAAGATCAGAATGTATAAGCTCAAGAAGTGTTATGCTTTTAGAAACTGACTTAAAAGGTTTTCTAGTAATCTTAGTTTGTGCACACACTTCACATTTGTCAAATCAAATAGAAATATCTAATGGAATGTTGTGAGTTTTAGATAAATGTTTCATTTTCCTATAGTTCACATGTCCAAGTCTTATGTAATAATTTTGGATCAATCAAAGTAGAACTAACATGGTTTATGCTATCAGTATCTAAACTCAATCTATATATGCCATTAATCATAAATGCATAACTAAAGTAACATGAGTTAACAGATAAAGTTACTCTACCATTCATAGTTGAAAAAGACATATCAGCTTTATCAAGTAAACTCATAGATATTAAATTCTTTTTAAGTAAAGCTACTACTTTAACATGTTTCAAAGTTAGTAACTTACCTGAAGAAAGCACCAAATTAACAGTTCCAGCATGAGTCACCTATGCCTTACCACCATTACAATTTTCCACGGTGTCTTTCACTTCTATGACCTCAGTGAGTAAATTTTCATCATTTGTCATATGACATGTAGCACTACTATCCAATCATCACTCAGAAGAGACACTGGCCTTTCCATTATTCATCGTTCCAATGAAGGCTTAAGGCTCAGATTCACTAATTAGCATATTAGCCTCATTTTGTGGTGTGGTGTTCTTTAACATCTTTGGTAACTTACACTCTGCTACCCAGTGACCCCACTTTCCACAGTTATGGCACTTGCCCTTCTTCTTCTTCTTGAAGACAATCTTTTTGGCCTCTAACTATGAAGAGGATTCACCTTTTGGCGACTCGGACTTTTTCTGATATTTATAGGAATGTGAAACTAAGTTGGCAACTGAATTTTTTTGTCCTACTTGTTCCAAACTCTTCCTACAAATGTTTTGATCTTCAATATGAATATACCATTTTAATTCATCCAGCCCTATCTATTCTTTTAGTCTGTGCATGTCAGTCTTAAAAAAATTTCATTTAGCTGGTAGCTTACTCAACACAAGACCAACAAAGAGATTATCAGACAAATCAGAATTACCATTTTTTAGCTTGTTCCTCATATTCTCAAGTTCAATTAATTGAGATGTGATGCTTAAGTTCATATTGAACTTAAAGTTAAAGACCTTCTCCGCTAAAAGAGTCTTAGAAAGCCTCTCTTGTTTTTGAACTTGACTATTCAAGTGATCCCGTATCTCCTTTGCAGTCTTATACGCACTATAAGTCATAGCTAAATGAGCATTTAAATAGTTTAACAAGTAATCCCTACAAAAATTTCAACTTTAATCCATTGATATTCTTCCACATTTTCAATAGTAGATGCAAAATCACTTAATACATTATAGAATATGTCACATTCCTTCATGCCAAATTGAATATGAAATTTCCAACCATGAAATTCAGTGACATCAAAAGATTTCAGCTTTATGATTTCATGAGAGTTATGTTTTGTCATTTTAATCAAAGTAAAAGAGTTAGAAAGGTGAAATTTGTCAAATTTGACCCCAAAAATGGATTCGGAACGCCCAAAAACCTTAGGAATAATTATATTTGGTCGTTGGAGACTTGCTAAAAACTTGTTGGAAAAGTTCGCCGGAAAGTCGCCGGAAAA
This sequence comes from Glycine tomentella, assembly GCA_007407185.1. Taxonomy (NCBI): domain Eukaryota; kingdom Viridiplantae; phylum Streptophyta; class Magnoliopsida; order Fabales; family Fabaceae; genus Glycine; species Glycine tomentella. The sequence continues at coordinate 162,604 of PYAF01002115.1, forward strand.
GTTCATTGGAGAAGATGAACCAGTCGCCGGAAAGTTCACCGAAGAAGACGAACCAATCGCTGGAAAGTTTGACGGAGAAGACGAACCAGTTGCCGAAAAAGTTGCCGAAAAACTGCAGAAACTTTCAACGGCTATATCTCCTTCGTCTGACCTCCGTTTTACGCAAGTGACTAGTCAAAACGATTGTCTCGACGAGTTAAAACCCACAAGGTTTTAACTCGTGAAATAGGCTGAAATTTCCAGGATCTAGACTCAAAGGTTGCGGCTATTGAGTTTTCAAACTTAGATCTCGGTTAATCCTTCCGTCGAACCACTAAAGTGATCACACTGTTGAGTTTCTCTCGATGAGATCTTTAAAATAACACCTTACTCACTCAAATCCGATACACGAAACTAATATTTCAAGATTGTTGGAGGTAAGGGGTTTAAGAGAGAGAATGATTTAGTGTTGGGTGCTTGAAGTATTACACCAAGAGGGATCAGATGTGGAATGTTCAACGGTGTTACCTCCAACTTAGGGAAAACCCTAGTGATATAGCAAGTTATTGGGCTCTAGCTCATATTAGCTCATATAACCATACAATAACTTATTGGACTTGTATGTGAATATATTAATATTTAATATATGTTGTTAAATATATTCAACAAAAACTAAGTGTTATGAGCAATTCTTCGATTGCTTTTAAAAAAAAATCAATTTTTTGGTTGCAATTAAGACACTTTTCATATAATTTCACTTTGTTTATTCATTTTTTATTCGAACATCAATTGAATTCCATAATCTTTATGCAAATGAACATATGAAACAAGTTACATGACCTCAATCAATGAAAAAAAATTAAATATATTTTTAATCTTTATAAGTTAGTACTTTTTATTTTTGGTCTTTTGTAACTTCATTTTTCTAATTTTAATCATTATAGTTAACACTTTCAATTTTAGTCCCTATAAATTTTTTATTTTATTTTTAGTCTTTGTAAGTTTGTGTTTTTTCAATTTTAATCCCTTCAAAATTTTAATTTTTTTATTTATAATTCTTATAAGTTCACCTTATAAGGACTAAAAATGATCAAAATATTTTACAAAGACTAAAATTAAAAAATACAAACTTATATGGAATTAAACTAGAAAAATGAACTTATAAGAATCAAAAATGAAAAAGTGTTAAGTTACCAAAACAAAAACATATTTAAGAAGAAAAAAAGTTCAAAATCATTTTCCAAAATAAAAAAAGCTGAATGTTACTTGAGAGACTATTTTACAACTTTTAATAAATAAAAAAACCTAATTGCAACCTAAAATAAAAACTACGTGAGTAACTAAGCCTACTTTTGATTATGTCCACATGTAAGGCATCTGTGCTCAGTGTTTGATAGTTTTTTTTTTTTTTTTTTTTTTTTTTGTTTTTGCTGTTTCAGTGCTTGATAGTTGAAGTTAAGCGTGATTGAAAATAAATAAAACTAAAACTAATAAATTTTAGCGAGTACAGCGCAGCCTTATGTAACAAACTTACATGCAAGTTGAAACAAACACTTGTATGTAAATGACCTTTCAGGAGTTTCATATCATATTACTTCCCTATATAGTTTTCTAGTTGAAAATTTTCCTATGTACATACAGAATAAGTCCTGGCATCTATAATTATCAAAACTGTCTATATAACCTTTCGGGAGGTTCATATTATTTAACTATATATAGTTTTGTAGTCGAAAATTTTCCTATGTACGTAGCCCTGCATTCATAAATCTCAAAACTGTCTATAATGCTCATTCCTTCCTCCTGTATGCCAGAATCTGAAGCAGCAGAAAAGAGGATAAAATTTCGTCAATACTTGAACGAAGCAATAATATTCTGAAAAAGACGCTTCTAGATACTCACCAAATGCTCCCTTTTAGATATGTATTTGGATTTAATCCCTGCCAAAGATTCATGCCCTTGCAGAGTTTCCAGTTCATCTTTGCTAGGATCTATAACTAGCGTAGTTAGCTCATCAGAGGATGAAGTTTCATCAAATGACTTGTCACAAACTGTACTGCAGCATCCTTTAACTGCCAATATCTCAACTTCTTCAACCGGCAAAGGTGTCTGATGAGCAACATACTATGCAGAAAAAGGATTCATAAAAATATTAGAAAATCATCATCATGCTTAAATTCAGTTCGTCCACAAAAGAGAGCATTAAGAATTTAAAAGAGTTTGCTAAAACATATTTAATAAAGCATTCTTTTATTTTAATGCCTGAATATCAACAATTTAAGCTAGTAAAAGTGAACCTATAAAGTCAGGTATTGATGAATGATGTCAAAACATTGTTAAAGTTAGACTACAAACTATCATTGCCAGAAACAAGTGATCAACAGAATCTCACTTCACAAAGGTGCTTCACAGACAATGTTGGCCGACAGCAAAGGTGTGGCTGCTGCAAGCTTGGTGTACTTTGTTTGTCCAAAGACAAAAGAATGAGATGGACATCTAACTGCAAACATGAATATAGCATCCATAAATTGAACTGAACTGAAACCGGAATATATTCATCATTAAAGAAGGATTCAGCAGTAACCAAATACCTCATCAGTGTTTTCATTCAAGCTACGGAGATAATCAACTAACTTAGCCATGCGACTACTACGGGAACTTTTGCTATTGCTACTATTGCCACTGCCATGCCGTGTGTGGCTCCTAAAACCACCCCTTCCCCAAGTTAATTTTTGAGGTTTTGGCACCAGTCTAGAAGAAATTCTTATATCCATGTCACTTTCTATGCATCCACCATCAGGACTTGCTGTTGATGATGAGGGCTGAGAAGGACGACCTCTGGTCCGCCTCTTTCGCCTTCTCTGCCTGAGTTCTGTGCATCGCTCATCCGTGGAAGATGAGTCCTTTTCATTATTGTCATTTTCCTCCTCATTATCTTCAGATCCTTGATTATCTATCACTTGGTTTTGTCTCCTAGAGAGAACATTTTGTTGATTGCGCTGTGATCTTGTCACAAATGAACCTGGTGTATCTCTACGTCTCTTAACCAGTGCTTCAGATTGTCGTTGAGCAACTTTTGCAATTGAAGCCTGAATCTATCAGAAAAGCTATTAAATGACAAACCAGGAACAAAAGTACTCTTGAACATGCTAAGATCTGATAATTTAGAGAATGTTGACCACTGAAAAATTTCAAAATCAATATGGATAACCCTGAGCAGTAAGTAAATATAAATTGATGGATGGGAACTTAGGAATTTTGACTAACCACACAGATAGTCAACAAATCAGCTTTTAAGAAAAAAGAAAGTAAAGTTCACCAACGCCTGCTATATGAACTTTCCCAGGAAAGGCTTTGACTTGAGCCTTCGTACCCCAGGAGTGTGATACAGTCAATAACACATTACTGGTGAAACCTTCCTTACTGATGTCACTACTATACACATGATATGATACATCTGAAAGTTGAAGCATAAATAAAAATGTTAAATCAACAAATGTTTCACCTTCTTATTGCGGTTCTTGTCCTCCTCACAAAATTGAAGCTCCTGCAGCAAGTGTAGTATAAGAAGTTAAATATTGTGAAAGTTTATGTCAGCTCAGTTAAATATTAAGTACAAAACAAGTGAATTTATACCTCTATTTCATACTTCTCAATATTAGGATATAAAGCTGCAATTAAGGCATCGTAGTTTGGATCATCTCTCAAAGAACGACGACTGGCACAATGTGTGCGACAAGCAGGGCATTCATTGTTCCTAAGATTATACATAAATGATAAATCTAGCTTCACATAGACATTACTATGGTTTTTCTTATAAACACAAAAATAAGCAAGATGAAGACCTAGTTCACAATTATCAGGAGCATATTAATTAAATAAAAGAAAGAAAAAAGCTGGAATGGAATAGCTTCATGTGACCTACCCTAGTCGCATCGACTTGTCAATGCATTCCCTGCAAAACCGGTGCAAGCATTCCATAACAGTACGTGTTTTTTTAATAATACCTGTTTGAGTAAGCATCAGAAATACTTGGGTTATATCTCCACCATACAAGATATTTGTTAAAACTCGAGCATAACATGAATTGCAGATTTTAAAAATTTCTTTCAAGGATAAAATCCAGCACTACTTGGTAAACCATAATTAAGATTATAGGTGCGAAAAAAAAATGGGCAGCCACATTATGGTTGACTACAAACACTAGATCTACAGTGAGAAACTATATACAATTGCATACATCAAACAGACTATATCAAGATCTTGAATCTTTTGGAATTTTTAATTTGAAATCATGACTCAACACAGTTATATGCATTTCAAAAGATAGGTGTAATCACAACTAAGAGCTCATTTAATGACTCATAAACTTGAGCTGCTGCATCGATAATCATTCTCTTATATTTTATGTAATAAATTTAGAGTTTCTAGTTTCAACACTGTTCCAGATCCTTGATGGACTATGAGATCCTTTCTTTTGTGTTTTGAAGCTCCCACTGAAATTAGCACAACTTCACACACATCTGTGAATTGAAGTTGTGAATCTACTAGCACATGCAGTTGCCATGAGTGCACACACCCAAATGACACACTTGGGTGGACAAATAGAAAGTGACAGCAGAAACCATGATAATGAAAGCCAACCTTGCTGCTCACAAATAAGATATGCATTGCTGACTCAGCCAAGATCATGATCCATCACTGAAGCAAACTACAATGGTGACCATTGATCACCACATCAATTGGCTACTTCAAAATTAGAAAATTGTTCTCATCAAAACAAACCAAAATGGTGTAAGACAAAGTCACAGGTCCAGATGCAGGAACTGAGGAAGGACATGAACTCAGCTGAGGTTTGAAACAGATTTGATGGTGAAGACATGGCTCAGGGTCCAAACAAGCTCATTCATGATACAAAATTAGAGTTTTTGGTTGCAGAGAAAATGGTAGGAAGCAAGAGAAAACAGAGAATTAAGAGAAAAAATTATCACTGTGAATTGTTGTTATGATTGGTACAGAACTTGTGTGGTTCTTGTACATATAGGAGCTGTTACAACACATAGATGCATTTTCTAACTGACCAACCAATCCCTAACTTCCTAATGAACTCTATAACACTCTTATACATATTCAGCAGTAACAGAATTGAAGTGTCATTGACACTTCAGTGCGCCCACAATGTGAATAAACTAAGCTACCATCGTATACTCTAATATTGGGAATCCACACTTTTTGGTTTTGTATAAAATGCTCCAGGGTACTGTTTAAATCACAGGAGATATTTGCATTTTGGAAAGGGAGATTTGAAAGAGACAGAAATTGTAGTACTAGTGGCAGTAGGGAGCAATTCCACTACAAAGTGATTTGGAATGAAAGACACACAAAACAACTAAACCACCTGTAAATGAGACAAATGAAATTATTTCGGTGTTTCCAATCCCCAAGTTTCATCATCATCAAGATTCCTCTGTCCTCTTCTATTCAAATTTCAAACTTTCCTCACTTTCTTTTCACCCAACCAAACATATATAAAAAAAAAAAAAAAAGACTTTATTTTTTAACTTTCTTTTTCTATCCAAACCCACCCATACAGTGATACCCATTTGTTATGCACACTATATTCCACCAGCTACTCTCATCCAAATAAAACATAAAAGCAGCGTTAGCAAAGAATACAGCAGTGTTGAAATAGAGTGTGTTGAAAGAAAATGTCTGTTGAGGTTTGCATACTGATCTCTTCTTTATATTATACAACAAAGGTCAACCTTGAGCCTCATTTTAGCTTGGTTTCAGATGTGCTTATATCGAGCATATCCAAGAGGCAATGTCACAATGCATGATTTTATGTAGATGATTCAGTCCTATTGTGAGGGTCCAGAGAGGAAAAAATGATAGAGTAGTTGTGGATAAATCATTTGGACACCCATGGTTTCCAATTAACTAAAAGTATAATGGAATATATGGAATGCCAGTTTAGCATGATGCAACAACAATAATAGCCTTATCCCCAAGATGAGGTCTGCTACATACATCACATAACATCATTGGGCTCAGTCAAAAACCAAATTATCAGGTTCACCATGAGATTCTGATAGAAACTGGACCAGAATTAGAACAAAATGAATATTATTGAGTTAGGAGAATACTCCAGCTGATACAAGGGTGGTTTTCGAGGAACCACAGCCTCCTACAATCTGTTTTGATACCCTCCATCCATTTCCTAACAATCTATTTATAGTTTCACTTCTAACAACAAACTAATAGTTAGTTAGTTATCCCAACTAACCCACTAACTAACAGCTCTTCTAGAATATATCTTTCCCCACCTTCTACTCCTATCGATACCCTCCCCTTCAAGATGGACCTTGTCCCCAAGGTGCTGGTGAGAAAAAACAGCCTGCATTTCATCAACAAGGGTCTCCTTCATCTTCTTCTTCCATAATCATCAATCTGAACTGTTTGTTCTTACACACGAGTAGGATGATATTTCTCATCACATGTAAAACGTTCTCCTTTTCTCATTTTCTCATTCACTTCCACAAGTGATAGTATGGAAAGTTCTTTCCTTCCACCCATTATCTCCTGCCCTAACAGGTTGAATAACTTCATTTACCTTACTGCTAGCCTGCTGCCATTCTTTCCCAAATTTCTGATTTGAGAAGCTGGGTTTCTGACTTTGATCGCTCTTGCTGTTACTTCTCCCATAGTCCCATAACTCGATTCTTTTCTTCCACTTGTCGAGCTTTATTCATGGCCTCCATCAGATTTTTCGGCTCATGTATTCTCACCTCTGTACTAACCTCTTCCTTTAATCCTGTGAGAAAAATTTCCATCAAGAAGGATTCTTCCAGCCCTTTTACCATGCCCACACAGTTCTCGAACTGGCTGATAAATCCTTGCACCGCTTCCTCCTGTTTAAGAGCTAACATGGGCTACCAAGGCTGGACCCTTGGAGTCTTTGGGACAAAGCTATCTTTGAACCCTCCCCAAGCATGGTTTGGGTTCCAAGATTCCCACCACTGATACCATCTTAAAGCTTCCCCATCCATAGCCATCATTATTGCTTCTAATCTGTCCTCTTCTCACATGGCTTGTAAATGGAAGTATCTTTCCATTTTTGATAGCCAACCCAAAGGATCTTTGCCCATGAAGTGGGTATCTCAAGATTTCTCCAACGATTGCCTCCAATTGCATCGTGCCCTCTGTTTCCTTCCGGTACGTCACCCCCAAGCATGTTTTCTCCCATCGCCTGCTTCTCCCATGCCGCTGCTAGCCTCTGCAGCATGGCTTCGATGGCCCCCAAACGTGATTCTACCATTTGCGTGATTTTCCTCCACTGCCCTCTCTATCGCCTCTACACGTGCATCCATTTTTGTGTTAGTTTTTTACCCCATCAACCCGTCCACAACTCCAAGATCGGAGCTCTGATACCAGTGATAGAAACTAGACCAGAATTAGAAGAACAAAATGAATATTATTGAGTTAAGACAATACTCCAGCTGATACAAGGGTGGTTTTAGAGGAACCACAGCCTCCTACAATCTGTTTTGATACCCTCCATCCATTCCCTAACAATCTATTTACAGTTTCACTTCTAACAACTAACTAATAGTTAGTTAGTTATCCCAACTAACCCACTAGCTAACAGCTCTTCTAGAATATATCTTTCCCCACCTTCTACTCCTATCAGATTCCTTTTGATGATATCCTCCAATGTTCTTCTTAGTCTCCTTCTACCCCTTTTCCACAAGGCTACTATGGAATCTAATTTCATCACCAATACCTCCAGTGGCCTTCTTTGCACCAACAGTAGCAATAAAAAATTCACACATATATAATTTAATTGAAGAGTTGTGCCAAGAACTATCAGACAAGAAAAAACAAGCACATACCAAGGCAAATTGGACATTGGACTTCTTTGCGTATTTCCAGAAGTTCTACAAACACATACCTGTAAAAAAAAGCAAGAGCATAAGCTTTTATTTATATAAACTTAATAGGTAAAACAAAATTAATATCCCAAATCTGAGATCTAATAATGCAGTCTATAGCTTGTAATATTGATTGGGTAGGTCACAAAAATCTTCACCAACATGACAGCTAATAGTGAAATAGTCAATTCAGCAGCTTTTTAATAGTTTAATTGTAGTTAATACTAGATAGTGGCCACTCCCACTGCCTTCCTTGATCATATAAACTCTGTAAAGTTGCTATATGCTTGTAAGAAAAAATTTCATGAACACTAACCATAGCCGCTTAAAAAGCCAGAAAGGGGCAGAAATGCAGTTTTCAAACTTAAGTTGCAGTCTTGCAGATACCCATGGTGTCAATTTTTCATTTGAGATATTTGATTTGCTTCTTATTTTAAATTATCAGCAACACTTTTCACCCTTCTTCCATAAATAAAAATAAATAAATAAATAAAAAAAAAAAAACGATGCAATCGTTTCAAAGAATGATAGTAACAATTATGACTAAAAAATTCCAGATATTGAATGCACTTTTTATAACAAGTCATTAATGGACACAAACTTTAAATTCAAACGAACATATATATATGACAGTATTACCTTCGTTATTTTAATACATCTGTATTAGGACAAAACTGACCTCATTGCAACAAAGAATTTATGAATACTACTAAAACCTAATTTTAGTTTCATAAAATGAACCTGCTTCTCATATACGTCATCAACCACAGAACCATGACATTCTAAATCATCGCTTCCAATCTCAACATGCAATACGAAACCCTTCCCGATAATTTAAAATACACAATAACTCGTGGATGGATCCATGCGATGATTCATTTCTTTCTTCACCCAACTAAAACGTTAGGGTGATAAAATCACCATGCAATTGTTCGTAGTAAAATCTATCAGCATAACCTGAACTATTCCAGTTACGGTCCAAAAGTATATAATCTACGACAGGAACAAGTAATAAACAATCCCCTATTAAAATATATAACCACTTTCCTTCTTTTTATCATCAATCCAAAACTTGACGCAAAGCAAATGATATTCTGTTCAAGACAGCGAAACACAGTTCAAAACCACTTTGAACGAGATCTTCAACGCTAATTAACGTTGCTGAGCAAAAACAGTTATGATTCAAAACCTACGGCACGAATAAAAACGAAGGCGTCGCAAAAGCACGAAGAAGACGAAAATCGAAACATGCAAAGATTACGAATCAAATCGGGGGGATTCGGAAGCCGCGTGCGTCGTGGCTCGAACGACACGAGCTGGATCAAAACGGCAACACCGAACGGAACAAACGTGAAAGTAGAAGTTCGTCAGTAATGCGTATATATGATGCGAGAGAGAGAGAGAGAGCGTACTCGGATTTGTCTTCGGGGGGAGAATCTGAAAAGAGAGAGAAGGAAAAGTGAGAAGAAAATAGAAGAATTAAGAAGGAAAGAAAGAAGAAATGAATATATAAACAAAACCGAACCATCTGATTTGTAACTATCTTCTTCTTCTTCTTCTTCGTGGTGATGTTTGGCGTGACGGTGGTGATCGTTAGGAGCATCAGGGAAGGAACGCTTCTGAGCAGGCATTGCTATAGCTATTTGGTGAGTCAGTCTGTGTGTGGTGGTGGAGAGAGCAGCGAGAGAGGAGAGGAGGATCACCAACGCCAAACGGAAGCACAAGAGAATCAATCAGATTCGCGATTTTGGTGTCAATTCTTTTTCTCCCTCTTTCTCTTGCAGCAGCGTGCGATGATATGATCTACTTAGGTGAATTTTACGTCCACTATTGGATTTTATCCAATAATAGTAATTTAGATTTTTTTTACAAGTAAGACAACGTAAATGTCAAATTCTATATAATTATTTATTATTTATTACAACTAAAATTTAGAATTAAAAAAAATTTCAGTGTGTCCGGCTAAATTTGTTACTTTTTTTATCATTTTAAAATATGAAATCATTTCTTTTGATCTTTGTAAAATGAGTGAGTTCTAATTTTGGTTCTTGTAAAATAGTTTTTTTTTTTTCTTTCAATTCTCATTCCTCCAACATTTAAACTTAAAAGTCACTATTTTTATACCAACATTCATTTTAAGATAAATAAATGAGAATTATTTTCAGGATCTTATAAAAAAAAAATAGAGGTTTCACATTGATGACATTGTATCATAGACATTGTATCAAAAGAATAACCAGATATAGAGTATCACATAATACTAAGGATCAGAACATTGATTTTCAATTTAGAAGACGAAAAATAAATAGATTTTTTTATCAAAATCAAAATCAATTATAGAGACTCAAAACGTATTTAAATCTAAAATTTATAATAAAATATGTTTTAGTATATATAAATTATATTTTACATAAAAAATTTATCAAATAAATATGCAAATTATGATTTTAGTAAAAAAAAATAGTAAACTTTAGTTTGATTTTTTAAAACGAGTGAACTTTGATTTTAACTCTAATAGAAAAAATATTTATTTTTCATCCTTCCAAAATTTAAAATCACTATTTTTTACTCTAATGTTCATTTTAAGATAGATAAATATTATTTATTTTAAGGTTTTAGGATGGAAAAAGAAAAACTATAGATGTTGTAAATAAAAAGAAAGAAAAAACTAGAATTGTCGCAGGTTGACATGGTACCATTTTTTTTTTACGGTTAAAATGTTGAATTTTATTAAATAGATGAAAAAGCATCATATACATCATCCATAATGATTTGATCCAAATGGAATGGAACTCCTCTATCCAACAAAAATGGAAAACCCAAAAGGCTAAATCAGTCATTCGATGAGCAGTTTTGTTTGAGTTCTTTTCAGAGTTTTTCTATAAAAACATGTTCTCTTGTGAAAGATATGTTAAGCTTGAAAATTTAGTAAAAATCAACTTTTGAACTCAAAATATTTATTAAAGATTTGATACTAAAGATACTAAACTCTTTGGGCACTCGATCCAAGCATCAACTTCCTGCAATGATTGAGAACACCATGGAATAGAGTTCGTCCCTACTGCTCATTCTTCTTCCATGTTGCTGCACCAATTGGAGGCAGTCAGATTCAAACGTTGTGTTATGCAATAGGAGCTCAGACCCCAGAATTATTGACCACCCAAAAGCATAGGCTTTTGCATCACGAGGTTCTAACTTGGCATCAACCAGTCTCGCTGCTGAAGCCCAACCCCGTACCTTTGTTGCTCCTTTCTGCACCATTAACACTAGTGAATGTTATCTAAAATGTTCACTTGACCTTTTGTTACATAAGTAATTACTAAGTATCACTTGTAGGGATGACAATGGATATCCAGTGGATATCCACAAAACTACCCATCATCATCTGTAAGACAGTTGTCCACTTAATGGTAATGGGTCAGGTACTAGTAATTATCCATAAATTTTAATAGATACGGATATTTTAGTATTTAAACCTACATATATGATATATCTACACATATAATGTATAATTATTAATAATGAGAATTATTTTACTTGATACATATATTTTATTGAATGATTTTATCTTTAAATCACTTTTAAATTTTAAATTTTTTATTTTATCATTTTTATTAATTATATTTAATTTTTATTTTTTATTATTTAAAAAATTAGAAATGTACGGAGTGCCTCTTCTCTCCTAACTATTATAAAGAGAATAATTACATTTTGTGTCATATTTTTTTAGACTTTTTACTATCAACTATTATAATTATTATAACATTTTATTATAACTTTCAATAATAGTTACATCTTTTAAAACAAGTTACATCCAATTACATGTACAGGTAACTTCCAAGTTCAAACATGAAGTGTTTTTTTGCATAATAATAATAATACCTAAGAGATATATTATGTTTCTATAAGAGAGAGACAAACTATGTTCCTTCATTCATAAAAAAAAAAAAATAATATGTTTCTTAGTGTTTATTTGCTAAAAGATAGATCGCGTTCATTAATTCATTCATTTAACAAAAATAAAATATGTTTCATATTTACTAAAAGATCATGTTCTATAAAATATCTTTGAATAAGATTTAACTTGTGATGTTTTATGATTATAATTATTTTTTTATAAAAGATCTTTGAATGTAATTTTAATTTAATTATTATCATATTTTTAATCAATAATATTTATTTTTATTTTTTATAGTAATTAAAGTATGAATTGCATGTACGAGTATTTAGGTACCTAACAAGGAAAGATATTGGTATTAAAATTACTATTCATATGAATGTGAGATTGGGTACAATTTTTTTTAAAGTACGGCTATGGTACTAAACTATAATATCATATACAAATCTTACTTATTGTCATCTTCAATCACATGAGAGTAGAAAAAAAAATAATGATTTCAATTTTTAATGAATGAAAATACAAGAAAAAACTTACAAGGATTAAAACCAAAATTCATTTAGTTCACAATACAAAAAATATACATCAAACCCATTTCTGAATTATGACATTTATAAGTAAATTTAAATGTTTAATATTACAAATTTATGAATATTGTGTTATGTAAAGACAAAAGAATACACAAGAAGTAAGATTGAATTATATTAAAAAAATCGAAAAACTTGTTCAAACACGTTGAAAAATAGACAAACTATAGCTTCAAAAAATTGAACAACCATGCAGGACAAAACTAATGTATCGGCCGATGAGTGGTGGTCGGTTTTTATAACAACCTTTAGAATAAAATTCAGTAACATTTCGCTCATAGGTTAAAGTTTTTTCGTTGTTAGTGTAATAAAAAGATAAAAGAAAATAAATACTTTTTTTAACACTTATTTCTTTAGGCATATCACATTCATTCCTTCACACACACTATTCAATCACTTAATTCAGGTTTCTATCCCCAAAGTCTTTTTAGACTCAAGGTGTGTGGCACAAAATCCAACACGCATTTATCATAAAAGTTAGAAAGAAAGATTGTTCCAAACCTAAGTTTGGAATGTAAATCCAAACACGCACTTAAACAAACCAAGAGTATTTAGGTTTATCGATCTTTTTGTAGTGACACACATTTCAAGATAAATCAAACTACTATATGGAGAAGCGCTAAGAGCATCTCCAACGTGGAGAGCTTTCATGGTTTCTTAACTTGAAGAATTGGTTCCGTGAAAAAAAATTGCACTAGACAGTACTTACGTGGCGAAACCAATTCTTGCTGGAAGAGGAGCGTTGCTTATATAAGGAACCGGTTCTTAACAATATAATAACATTATTCAGCTCAACCACCCTGGAAAAAAAAGAGGGAAAATAACTACCATGAACAAAAGCACAACTAACCGTTTGGCGCGAGGAAGAGGTCGCAATGTTGGGTTGAGGAACTGTCGCGTCGGCCGATGGTGATAGTTGGAGAAGACGGTGCGCGTAAGTGAAGGGACCGTGACAGCGACGGCGTTGGCGCGAGGAAGCTTTGCTACGACGACAGCCTTGGTGCAAGGAAGCTGGGCAAATGCGGGTGGAGAAGAGAGAATGTTGGTTAAGTGGAGAAGAGAGAGGAGAAGTAGGCGAAGAGAAGAAATGAGACTGTGTGGGCTGAGTAGAGAAGAAATGAGAAGGTTCTGGATAAATGAAAGAAGAAAGGGACACGTGTGGGCAAGAAAATTTTTAAAAAATTGAACGTGTGGGTAAATGAGAAGGTTTTGGATTATTTAAAAGAAATTGTAATAAAGGAAACAAAATAGTCATTGCAAGGAAAAATTGAACATTTAGGATTTGTATTTTTTATTTGTACTTATAAAAATTGAAAAAAATGTTAAGTTTTATAAAAAAAAAAAATATATAAATATGTGGATTTTTTTGAGTTTCTTGTGGTTTCTTGCATTTAAGCAAAAATTTGTGAGTTCCTTATGAGTGACATGACACTGGAGAGACCACAAAAAGTACTACGAGGATCACAAAAAGTTGATGAAGGAACCCATTAAAGATTGGAAATGCTCTAAGGTGATACATTTGACAACTTACGTTTGGAGCTCCACCATGATTCCCAAACATACACTAACAAGTTTGAAAAACAAGTAATCCTAAATCATTGTTTGTGTAAGCAAAGTTCTGATAAATAATAGTCTAACAACAACACTCAGTATTTATAATGTTTACAAAGATTTTTTAAAGATTATAAATGAATAATCACAATAAATTGCAAATTATTCATCTTTGTAACTTTTTATGTATAAAGCTTTTATAGATGACTAAGAAAATAGTTGTTGTGAGACTTTTTTTTTCTCTTCAAAAGATAAACATTGAGTTGTATTAATTGTTGAATTAAATGTTTTTCTTGTATACTATGATGGTTAGAATAAAATAAGTTTTTTTTTCTTTCTAAAATATACTTTTAGTCTTTTATTTTGGGTACATATTTATTTTAGTTCTTGAAACTGTGAGACATTAATAAACAAATTCTTAAAAATGAAAAATTCAAATTTAGTCACTAAATATGTAAAAGGTGTGATAAAACCTAAATTAATAATAAAATATTTTGACTTATGATCTATTAAATAATTATTTATTAGAAATTAAATATTTTTAAAAAAATTGGAACCCCTTTGATATACTCTTGGATTTGTCTCTAACTACACTAGAATGATACCCACTGGTGACTTATCAGGGTTACCTAGCTTTCGAAGTATATCCCAATCTTATCGGATTAACATAGGTCATTGGGGTTTCCACATTATGTCTCTAAAATGCTTAAGTTCTAAGCTAAATTTGTTGTGACCTCCATCCAGCTTGTATTTATTTCACACTGACTCACAACTTAATGCAAATGATGTTAGCTTTGAGGAAGCTGAAGATATGGAATCAAGAAGAATGAAGAATACAAGTTTTGATGTTTCACAAGCACACTCAATTGATGGCATTTGTAATTTCTTTTTAAGCTTGGTTCAGTTGTTAAAGCTTTATAATCCTCATTAGGTTTGATTAATTCATGCATTCATACATACATTTAATAAGAATTAATCATGTGGTAACAAGAAAATTCATAGAAATTCATTAAGGCAACTAAGAACTTTATAAAACATTTTCCCACTGTTTTAATCGATTACAACATGTGTATGTTTTCTAGAAAATGCCTTATGAACATTTTAATCGATTACCACTAACTCGTAATCGATTAAATAAGCTTAACACATATTTAGAAACTTTCTGTGATAATCGATTATGTCACGGAATAATTGATTACATAAGCTTCTGCATAATTTTACAAAGCATTTTTATCTGGTTTAATCGATTACCAGATGTTCGTAATCGATTAAATATGCACTGATGTGTTTTTAGCCTATCCATGTTAATCGATTAAAAGGGAACTTAATCGATTGCACAAGTGTTTTAGAAAACTAAGTTCATCTGGAATAATCGATTACAAGATGACTTAATCGATTATTTTGTTCGTGACAAAATTTCTAGATTCCTGATGAACACTTTAATCGATTATCTGGTTAAAATAATCGATTACCATAGTTAAAATAATCGATTACATTGACGAAATAATCGATTACAGGTAGTTAAATCTATTTTTTTATAAATAGAACAACCTGGTCTATGGTTGAATAATAAGTGAAAAAGAATAAACTCGTGCAAACCATGTGAAAAACATTTTCTACAGTTCTCAAAATCACTAAGGCTAAGTTTAGAGAGAAAATCAAGGATTCAAAGTATCATGGAGAGTTACATGTGATGTATGTCATAATTCACATTGATTGAAAGAGGTGCTCAAGCTATTGATTAAAGAAATCATCAAGAAAGAGTATTGATCATCAATTGCATACATTCTCAGTTTGTTTGAATTATTCATTTCATTGAATTAGCTGAGGATTATAAGGTGATATCTTTCTTAAACCTTAAGCTTGGTTTTTTGTTTAATATTTGTCTTGTATTTGAGTGTTTGTCCATATAACATTTGTATTCTTTAAAGCTTTTTCTAGAAAGGTTTTCTAGAGGGAAGAATAGAGAGGGGATCTCTGGTTCTCGGTCTTTTGAAAAGTCTATAGGAAGTAGATTTTGAATTTTACCTAGGATGGGTAAGAGAGATCATTGTAAGCTTGTAAAGAACTAATATTTGTTATAGTGGAACTCTGACCAAGTGTTGGTTGGAAGAAAAACTGGATGTAGCCTCCAGGGTTGAGAGGTGAACCAGTATATATCTTGTGTGATTTAAGATTTCTGTTAGTATTTCATTATATTCTTGAAGTACAAGCTTTGTTCATCATACAACATTGGTCATAGTACAAAAGTGGTTTGATTGATAAAAGAAATAGTTTTCCTAATTGGTTTTTAAAGATACGATCCTTTTGAAAGTCTTCCGCTGTTACATATTTTGAAAGGAAATTTTAAAAACTCTGAGGTAAACCCAATTCACCTCCCCTATTGGTTATTTGCATAAATGTTCATTATATTTTCAATTGACATCAAGAGCTGGTTCTTGTAATTTGCTTAAGATCTTTCTAAAATCCTTGACAATGAATACTAATCAAATAACATTCAAGGAGGGAGCCTCATTGAAAAGACCACCTTTGTTTGAAGGGGAACATTTTAACTTTTGGAAGAATAGGATGCAAATCTTTATCCAATCAAACGACCGAGTGCTTGGAATTGTATTGAAAAAGCTTCTTTCATTCTTACCAAAATTGTTGATGGCAAAACTATACCAAAAGAATGGGATGAAATGTCAGAAATAGAAAAGAAAATGGTTCAATATGATTTCAAAGCAAAGAATATGATAACTTCTACGCTATCTTCTGATGAATTTTTCAGGACTGTTATGTGTAAAAGTGCCAAAGAAATGTGGGAATTACTTGAGGTTACTCATGAAGGTACTGATGATGTGAGAAGATCAAGAAAACACACTCTCATTCATGAATATGAAATGTTCAAAATGAGAGATGATGAGAACATCTCACAACTTCAAACGAGATTCACCTACATAGTGAATCACTTGCTTGGGCTAGGAAAGACCTTTGATGTAGAAGAGCTGAACATCAAGATTCTTAAATGCCTAACAAGAGATTGGCAGCCTAAAGTCACAGCCATTAAAGAATCAAAGTATCTATCAAAGATGTCAATGGCATCCATGTTTGGTAAGCTGTTAGAATATGAACTTGAATTATCTTAACTAACTCTTGGTGAAGATGCAGACAAAAAACATAAGAGCATTGCATTAAAGGCTGCACCTTCAAAGATAGGAAAGGAAGATAATTCAAGTGATGATGATGATGATGATAATGAGAATATGAATCTCATTGTAAAAAAGTTTACCAAATTTCTAAGGAAGAATAAAAACAGAAAGCAACCATTTCAAATGAAAAGAAATGACAACACCTACAAAAACAACAACTCTTCATCAATTACTTGCTTTGAGTGTGGAAAGCAAGGCCACATAAAGTCATATTGTCCCTCATTAACAAAGAAGCCACAAGTTGAGAAGAAATCTAAAAGGGAAGGAAAACCTAGAAAGGCTTACATTGCTTGGGAGGATAATGAATCAACAAGTTTTGAATCCTCTTCAGAAAAAGAAGTTGAAGCTCACATATGCCTTACATCTACCATTGGTGAAGAAGATGAATCATCAAGTACAGAATCACAAGTAAATTCTGAATTTGAAAATGTAGTTGATGCTTTTCATGAGTTGCATAATGAAGCTCAAAAACTTAAAATAGCAAACAACAAACTTAAAGGTAGCTTAAGATGGCATGTATCCAAGCTTGCTGAATTGCAAGAAAAACTTTGTAAATTGAATGAAGAACATGACAAGCTTCTTTCAAGTTACAAGGAAAATGGATGTACATGCGCCTTAGCCACTTCTAAAGGTTGATAGATGCAATAATTTGCAGAAAGAATTTGATGAGTGCAAAATAAGCAAAGCTAAAGAAAATATGGCTTTTCAAACTGAAATTAGTTATTTGGTTGATTTACTAAGGAAGTATTACAAAGCCAAATGCAACTTAGATGAAATGCTAAGTGTTCAAAAGTATGTTGGTGATACTTATGGATTGGGATACAAACATGGTGCTAGAACTCAAAATAAGCTTGTGTTTGTACCTCCAAAACATAAATATCAAAGGCAGCATAATCAACCAAACTACTATCATAGATTTTCTTATGCTTACTCATCAAAATCTCCCACTTGCAATTATTGTATGTTAAAAGGTCATACATCTTATAAGTGCTTTGCTAGAAGGTTTATGTTCCTAATGGAGAATGCATATGGGTTGAGAAAAGAAAGAAAGCAACTAACCCCTTTGGACCCAACTCAAATTGGGGATCTTTCTTCTCTACTTAATTTGATTTGTGCAGGTGTGTCTTAGAGCAAAATCATCAATATGATATCTAGATAGTGGATACTCTAGACACATGACCGGAGACATATCCGTGCTCACAGATGTAATACTTGAAGAAAGAAGATATGTTATATATGGGGACAACAACAAAGGCAGAATAATTGGGCAAGGCAATATTGGAGATAGCTTAACCACTAAAATCAAGGATGTACTTTATATTAAAGGGCTGAAACACAATTTACTCAGCATTAGTCAATTGTGTGACAAAGGTTTTAATGTCACCTTCAACAATGAGACATGCGTGATACATGAAAGCAAGAATGGCACAGTTGCACACATTGGTAAAAAGAAGGGTAACATCTATGTTTTGTCCATTGACCATGCATTTATACATAAAACTGATTGCTTGTTAAGTAAAGTGAATGAAACATGGTTATGGCATAGAAGAACATCTCATATAAACATGCATCATCTCAACAAGTTAGTTAGGAAAGACTTGGTAATTGGTCTACCTAAGCTTAAGTTTGAGAAGGACAAAATGTATGAAGCATGTCAAAGAGGGAAGCAAACTAAAAACTCTTTTCAAAGTAAGAACATTATTTCTACTTCTAGACCTCTTGAATTGTTTCACATAAACTTGTTTGGTCCTTCAAGAACCATGAGCATAAGAGGAAATTATTATGGACTTATTATAGTAGATGATTACTCTAGATACACTTGCACATTATTTTTAAGATCCAAAAGCCAAGCATTCTCAACTTTTAAGAAACTAGCCAAGTTAATTCAAAATGAAAAGGGCTGTAATATTGTTTC
This sequence comes from Glycine tomentella, assembly GCA_007407185.1. NCBI lineage: Eukaryota > Viridiplantae > Streptophyta > Magnoliopsida > Fabales > Fabaceae > Glycine > Glycine tomentella. The sequence goes on from PYAF01002115.1 coordinate 181,653, forward strand.
AATTAGAAGTGACCATGGTGGTGAATTCCAAAATGAACTCTTTGAAAAGTTTTGTGAAGATTTTGGAATTAATCATAATTTTTCAGCTCTAAGAATACTTCAACAAAATGGTGTTGTGGAGAGGAAAAACAAATCACTTGAAGAAGGAGTTAGGACTCTTCTAAATGAAACAAAATTACCTAAGCATTTTTGGGCAGATGCTGGGAGCACAGTTTGCTATACCCTAAATAGAATTCTCATAAGACCTATTTTGAAGAAAACTCCTTATTAAATCTATAAAGGGAGGAAACCAAACATCTCTCACTTTAAGGCATTTGGCTATAAATGCTTTGTTTTAAACAATGGCAAAGATAACCTTGACAAATTTGACTCAAAAGCTGATGAAGTCATCTTTTTTGGATATTCCTTGCAAAGTAAGACTTATAGGGTCTTCAACAAGAGAACCTTATGTGTTGAAGAGTCTGTGCATATGTGATGAAACTAACCCTTCTCAAGAAGAAGTTTTGAGTGACAATGATGCAGAAAATGAAGAGGAAGGACAACAGCACATTGAAACTAATAAGCAAGAAGAAAATGAAGCACAAGAAGATTTTAATCAAGAAGCATCCACACCTAAACACAAAGATTGGAGAACCACAAGAGATCTATCATTGGACAACATAATTGGTGATGTGTCTAAGGGAGTATCAACTAGATCTTCTTTAAGAAATCTTTGTTGCACTATGGCTTTTGTATCACAAATTGAACCTAATAACATTGAACAAGCCTTATTAGATGAACATTGGTTGATTGCTATGCATGAGGAATTAAATTAGTTTAAAAGGAACAATGTTTGGGAACTAGTACCTAGAACTTCCACTCACACACCTATTGGCACTAAGTGGGTATTTAGGGACAACCTTGATGAAAGTGGCATCATAATTAGAAACAAAGCTAGATTGGTTGCAAAGGATTACAACTAAGAGGAAAGCATTGATTATGATGAAACTTATGCTCCAGTTGCTAGACTAGAAGCCATAAGATTACTCCTTGCATATGCATGTATGTTAAACTTTAGATTATTTCAAATGGATGTGAAAAGTGCATTCCTTAATGGTTATATTGATGAAGAAATATATGTTGATCAACCCCCTGGTTTTGTAGATCATCAATATCCTAACCATGTGTACAGATTGAGAAAAGCTTTATATGGTTTGAAACAAGCTCCAAGGTCTTGATATGAGAGGTTAAGTTCTTGCTTGATCATCATTCACAAGAGGAGAAGTGGATAAGACCTTGTTCATCAAAAGGAGAAACAAAGATATACTTTTGGTACAAATTTATGTTGATGATATCATTTTTGGTTCCACTAATCATTCTTTGTGTAAGGAATTTTCAGCTAGCATGCAGAATGAATTTGAAATGTCTATGACAGGAGAGCTTACATTCTTCCTTGGACTTCAAGTTAAACAAATGAAGAATGGAACCTTCCTAAGCCAATCAAAGTATTGTATGGAAATGTTAAAGAAGTTTGATATGGAGAATTGCAAAGCTGCAGCTACTCCAATGGGAACTTCCACCTACCTAGATTCAGATGAAAGAGGAAAAAGTGTTGATGAGTCAAAGTATAGAGGAATGATAGGATCATTGCTTTATCTTACAGCAAGTAGACCTGACATTATATTAAGTGTTTGCTTGTGTGCTAGATATCAAGCTAATCCTAAAGAGTCTCATCAAACAGCAGTGAAAAGAATCTTAAAGTATCTAAAGTCTACACCAAAAGTGGGACTTTGGTATCCAAAAGGTACAACAATCAATTTAATTGGTTATTCTGACTCTGATTTTGTAGGATGCAAATTGGATAGAAAGAGCACAAGTGGTACTTGTCACTTATTGGGAAGCTCTTTAATTTCTTGGCATTGCAAAAAGCAATCATGTGTAGTCTTGTCAACAGTTGAAGCTGAATACATATCAGCTGGAAGTTGATGTGCTCAAAGCTTATGGTTGAAGCAACAACTCCAAGACTTTGGTGTAAAACTTCAACATATTCCACTTCTATGTGACAATACAAGTGCTATCAATATTTCCAAGAATCTAATCATGTATTCCAGGACAAAGCATATAGAAATAAGGCACCACTTTATCAGAGACCATGTGCAAAAAGGTAATATTAAGATTGAATTTGTTGATAGTAAAAATCAATTGGCTGACATTTTCACTAAACCTTTGGATAGAGACAGGTTTTTCACTTTAAGAAATATGCTTGGAATATTGGATGAATCTAGTACATGTTAAATATTTTTTTCTATGCTTACTTATTGTTCTGATAAATGGCTTAGACATTGCATGATAGAATGTACCTCAAATTTGAATTAAAATTCTACATGTTAGTTGCTGCATAAAATCTGAAATTTTAGAATTCAAGCTGATATAATCGATTACCATTAATCCATAATCGATTATTTGCTCATCTTATGTTTCTTATATAAAAGTCAAGGTTGTTGTAATCGATTAATCTTTCGAAATAATCGATTACCCTCTATTCGTGTTTCTGAAATAAACATGATCACTCTGGAGTAATCGATTAAGTCAACAAATTAATCGATTATATGTATCTCAGAATGATTTCAAATTATGAACTGCTCTGCAATAATCGATTACTTAATCGAATTAATCGATTATTTTGGCCCTGTACATCTGGGGATGCTATTTCAATCTGTCTTAATCGATTATCCCAAATTATAATCGATTACACTTCGTCTTCTACAAGTCACCTGTGCTGAAATAATCGATTACCCTGTATTGTAATCGATTACTTCATTTCTCAGAACTGATATTTTAACTGAAATAATCGATTGCATAACGAAATAATCGATTATTTTAGTTGTTACTGCAAAAATCTGACAGTTTTTGAAACTGCCCAACTGCACTTAAACACAATTAATGAGAATCAAAGCCATTATGATAGTGCTTAAAGATCACAACAACTATATTTTTGAAATATCAACTGTTCATTACACCAAATTGCCTATAAATAGAGATCATTGAGACTAGAAAATCACACCCTCAAGTCTTGCTCTCTTGCTCTATTCTGTGCATCACTTTCTTTTTCTCTTTTTCTCTCAATTTTTTTTCGTATTCTCTTCAAAATGTCCAAAAGAGTCAAAACCTCGAAAAGAAAAGCACAAGCCCAACCTTCTAATCAAGCTATAAGTAGGCTTGATCATTGGTTCACCAAAGATGCTGATAAAATGAACTATCTTCAGTTCAATGCAACAAAGCTTCTCTATCCTTCAAAATTCCTAAACCTAGCTTGGTTCACTGAACAAGGATTCAATTTTCCACATATGTTAGAGCAACAAGGCCTAACCTAGTTTGTTGAAATGCAAGGCACCTTTTACCATGATTTGGTAAAGGTTTTCTACACTTGTTCCAAGATTTCTATGCATGGAACAATTCTAACTCAAGTCAGTGGTGTTGCAATGGAGATCACACCTGAAATCTGGTATGAAGTAGTTGGAATCTCCTTTAATGGAGAAAGAAGATTTGAAGAAGAAGTTGAAGGCTACAACAAGATGGAGACTTACAGAGGCATGCTTATTGATCCTCACATGAATATAAGGATGAGATTAGGTACTGGACCTATGACTCATGAGGATAGACTCCTACATTACATAATTACCTACATCCTCACTCCAAGATCAACAAATCATGCTCAAGCTACTGATGATGATCTTCAAGTTGTCTATGGCTTGAAGAATGGAATCAAGATGAACTGGATTCTTATCTTTCAAGATATTATGCAAAATATAAAAGATTGGTAAACTATCCTTTTCCCTATGCTGTTTTGGTTTCAAGGTTCATTGATTACTTTCAAGTGGATGTTTCAAATGAAGTCATGGATCATACCAACTCAAGCAACAACTAGATTAAGGAGAAGCACCTTACAAAGCTTGATATGGTGAAGACACCATATGGGTGGCAAATGGCTGGCCAACCTATTCCTTTAGCAGAAGAAGGTGATGAGGAAGGAAATCAATCAGGAGATGCTGAGGAACAAGAAGAACCTACACCACTAAGCCTCAATACTCATATTTTGAGCCATTAATGATACAAAAGATGGATGCCTTGTTTTCTTTGCATCATGAACAAAGAGATGAAGTGAACTCATCATTAGAAGAACTTAAGACTAGAGTTAAGAACATAGAATCCAAAGTTTTTAGAGATGAATCTAGGGATTTGGATTAGCTCTAGGTTAAGTTTGAAATATTTATGTTTGTTTCTATGTTATGTTTGTTTCAGTTTTTAATTTTTATGTTTATGATTAATGTATTTTTCTTTTCCTATATGAAAACTTCTCTTTTTCCTTTTTCTATTTGGATGCTTCATGATTGTTTTGTTTTTAATTTGATATACCAAATAGAGAGAGTAGTAAGATGAAATGCATGAAATGCTTAAAAATAACTAATTCAGGGGGAGCTACTAATGCTACATATGATTAATATTTGAATTGATTAATGAATGTCTTTAAGTAAAAATCAAGTCATGGATAATATACTTGATCTTTGCAAAAGCTGAGAAATTTTCAGGTTAAATATCTCTTCTTTAAAGTATGTTTCATCAATTAAGTATTTGGCATGCTCAAATCAAAAGGGGGAGATTGTTAGCTTTGAGGAAGCTGAAGATATGGAATCGTGAAGAATGAAGAATACAAGTTTTGATGTTTCACATGCTCACTCAATTGATGGCATTTGTAATTTCTTTTTAAGCTTGGTTCAGTTGTTAAAGCTTTATAATCCTCATTAGGTTTGATTAATTCATGCATTCATACATACATTTAATCAGAATTAATCATGTGGTAATAAGAAAATTCATAGAAATTCATTAAGGCAACTAAGAACTTTATAAAACATTTTCTCATTGTTTTAATCGATTATATGGATCATTTAATCGATTACAGCATGTGTATGTTTTCTAGAAAATGCCTTATGAACATTTTAATCGATTACCACTAACTCGTAATCGATTAAATAAGCTTAACACATATTTAGAAACTTTCTGTGGTAATCGATTATGTCACGGAATAATCGATTACATAAGCTTCTCATAATTTTACAAAGCATTTTTATCTGGTTTAATCGATTACCAGATGTTCGTAATCGATTAAATATGCATTGATGTGTTTTTAGCCTGGTCCATGTTAATCGATTAAAAGGGAACTTAATCGATTGCACAAGTGTTTTAGAAAACTAAGTTCATCTGGAATAATCGATTACAAGATGACTTAATCGATTATTTTGTTCGTGACAAAATTTTCAGATTCCTGATGAACACTTTAATCAATTATCTGGTTAAAATAATCGATTACCATAGTTAAAATAATCGATTACAGGTAATTAAATCTGTTTTTTTTATTTATAAATAGAACAACTTGGTCTATGGTTGAATAATAAGTGAAAAAGAATAGACTCGTGCAAACCTTGTGAAAAACACTTTCTACAGTTCTCAAAATCACTAAGGCTAAGTTTAGAGAGAAAATCAAAAATTCAAAGTATCATGGAGAGTTACATGTGATGTGTATCATAATTCACATTGATTGAAAGAGGTGTTCAAGCTATTGATTAAAGAAATCATCAAGAAAGAGTATTGATCATCAATTGCATACATTCTCAGTTTGTTTGAATCATTCATTTCATTGAATTAGCTGAGGATTATAAAGTGATATCTTTCTTAAATCTTAAGCTTGGTTTTTTGTTTAATATTTTTCTTGTATTTGAGTGTTTGTCCATATAACATTTGTATTCTTTAATGCTTTTTCTAGAAAGGTTTTCTAGAGGGAAGAACAGAGAGGGGATCTCTGGTTCTTGGTCTTTTGAAAAGTCTATATGAATTAGATTTTGAATTTTACCTAGGGTGGGTAAGAGAGATCATTGGAAGCTTGTAAAGAATTAATATTTGTTATAGTGGAACTCTGACCAAGTGTTGGTTGGAAGAAAAACTGGATGTAGCCTCCGGGGTTGAGAGGTGAAACAGTATAAATCTTGTGTGATTTAAGGTTTCTGTTAGTATTTCATTATATTCTTGAAGTACAAGCTTTGTTCATCGTACAACATTGGTCATAGTACAAGAGTGGTTTGATTGATAAAAGAAATAGTTTTCCTAATTGGTTTTTAAAGATACGATTCTTTTGAAAGTCTTCCGCTGTTACATATTTTGAAAGGAAATTTTAAAAACTTTGAGGTAAAACCAATTCACCCCCCCTCTTGGTTATTTGCATAAGTGTTCATTATAATTTCAAATGATGCATGTCACCTCTCAATGCAAACACTAATCCCAATGGACTTCTCATCACACATAAGTGAGCTTATCCCCACCCCTCACAGGTTTGGTCGCTCACTACGGAGATCTCACCTGAGCTCATTCTTGCCATCTCATAGGTTAGATCACTCATCTAAATGACATCTCGTCTCAACTTACATCTTAAGACATATTACATGCACAAGTTACATTCACAACCAATAAAAACATTATTTCTTATGTTTTGAGTACGATCTCATTCATTTCTTATTACTCGTCTATGACTTTTGTAGAGTGTTATTGTAATATTTAGAGTTGTGATAATACTATCAACTTGATTTTTACCTTTTTGGAAAGCTAAAACAATTATTTACAACTTTTATGCTGGTCTCAAAGTCTATTTTGATCCTTTACTATGCACCTTTGCTTACTAGAATTACAATATCTTAAGCGAATGAACTTATTTTTGGTTAGCTAACATCTAGTGCTATATTTCTTATGAAGACACTTAAGGTCAGAGTTTCTTATTTTTTTAAGAAAAATTCTAATAAGAAAAGGTGGCAATCATGACAAATTTGTCATACTTGTGACTTTTAACCCGGGCATGTTCTAACAAATTTTGTCCAATTTGTGACATGTGACAAATGTGAAATTTTTTTCTTCTGAACATGAAACCAATTAATTCCTAAATCTCTGGTAATCGTAATATAAGAATACTAAAATCATTCAACAATAAATCCCCTATTAAAGACCTATTTAGGATGCTTGATAGTTTTTTATTTTTAAATGTAAATTTTAAAACAAAATTGATTTAGCCAAAATAGAGTTGAAGTGATTTTTTAGTTTAATTTTGAAACACTTTTTCACTAATTTTCAAAATAAAAAATAGTAGATATGTAACTATCTTTTGTTTCCATTAGTTTTTTAACTTTTTTATATTAATATCTTATATTTGGATTTAATTTTTTTAACACAATTTACACTTTAATTATGTTTAATTTGATTTTACCATGCAATTAATGAATAATACTTGTGATAAAAAATATTGGAAAAAAATAGTCCGAATATTATAACTCTATTTTTTTAACGGAAATATCCAAACACCATGTAAATTCAAAATTTCCGCGCTTCAACATTCAGTTCTCAGATTCCGAGTTTCTCACACAATCTCAATGACCACCATGCTCAACTACTCACCCCCGCGTTTCAGAATTGCCATCGACGCTCACCACGATCCTCTCTTACCCTTTCTCCGGTTCCTCTCTTTCTATCCCATACTCTTTCTCACGCACACAGTTCCACAATCATAATCAATTTTCTGCGTTTATTTTGTGTGAATTTCAGGTCTATCAAGAAAGCCCTAGAAGCTTCCAACGAATCCTCTTCGAATCTCAGTAACTTACTCAAAGATTGCATCAGAAACTTCAAGAACAATGACCGCTACAGAAACGACGTCAGATTCCTCAAGATCTGGCTCCTCTATGTAACTCTCCCTCTTTCTCTCTGATTTCATTGATGCTGAATTCAACACGCCCTAGGGTAGAAATATTAACAATTCAACATGTAACAGTGAATGGCGTAACTAATTACAGTGTCTCAGGCTCTATTTGAGTAAACGTCTTCATAAGCAATTACACAAGAAGAAAATATAAAACACAATGAATTCTACCTTGTTTGGATAGAACTTCTCAATAGCACCTATTGGAAAAGAAAATAAGAAGGTAAAATGAATTAAGTTTCTTTCATAAGTTAAAATTAGTTTATTGAGAAGTAAAAAAAATTAACTTTTAAAAAAGTTAAATGAGAGAGCTCCTATAAATTAGCTTATGCATAAGCTAATTTTAACTTAGGAGAGATACTTAATTCATTTTACTTTTCATGTTTTTTCTCCTATAAGTGTTTATCAAGAAATTTATTCAAACACTACCTTAAACTTCTTCCATAAGTTAAAATCAATTTATGCTTATCAGCTTTTAGAGATGTTGGATGCAAGAGTTTCTGCAAAAGTTGAAGTGTTTATGAAGATTTATCCAAGGAAGACCTTAATGCATTAATCTTACCGATATTGCAACTTACATAGTAACTTGCTGTTGCATGTATGTGCATAAGCAACAGAATCAGTTATGTTATTCAAGTTTGGAATGGTTTACAAGCTAGGATGTGATGTGGAATGTTGTTGTTTTGAGGAACTTTAGGGGTTAATTTGGTTCTGTTGGTTTCTTTGTGCAGATGGGAGTTAGTGATGATTTTGATAGTGTTTTCAAGGAAATGCTGGACAGTAATGTATGTACCAATAGTTCTTCACTTTATGTGTGGTCTGCAAGTTTTTTTGAGTTGAAAGGAAGATTGCATGATGCTCTCACCATCTATCAGCTAGGCATTTGCAGGTAGATTTTGTTCATATTGCAAGTTGCATAATGAGATTTTTTTATTTTATTTTATATTTGGGTCTCCGGAAACAGCCTCTTTGCATATGCAAAGATAAGGCTGCGTACAATATCCCTCTCCCTTACCTGCGCATAGCGTGGAACCTCTGGGCATTGGGGTATGTAGTTTTATTTTATATTTGGGTCAATGTTTGATAGGAATGCAAAGCCAATTGAGTGGTTGAAGAAGGCACAGGCCTTATTTCTCAATAGAATATCTGAAATACAGAATGCTGCTTCAACTCAGAAGGTATGGATATTGGAAAAGCCCCTTACAATTAAAAAACAAAATTTTGTATACTATTATTGTTTATGGTCTCTGTCACTTATGTCAGTTCAATTTTGAGATTTCTAATCACTAATTTAAGAATTCTTATATAATATATGAGTTCAGGTTGATGATAAAGAATCCAAGAAATTGGAAGATAATGACATTAATCCTTGGGGCACCTCCATCATGGATAGCCTGTTAAAGAAAATATATCCTTTAATTATGAAATTTGATGTGAGATGTTTTAATCCTTTGTTATCTACTTGCCTTGATTTAACATATCTGACAAAGATTCAGTTCCCTTATGCTTCTTTAAATATGTTTCAGGGGTATCGTTCAAGCACCAAACCATACACAGGAAAAGTGGCCTTATCTACCTTGAAGAATTCATCAAGGAATAAAGTTATAGAGATAGGTTATACACTCTTTTGTCTTATCATATTTATTATATGAAATATGAGAGTAAAACACCATTTTGGTTCTTGAAAAACTTTGAGTTAGTCGTATTAGTCCCTAAAAAATGAAAATTATCATTTTTGTCCTTAAAAATGAAAACAAATACCCATTAATTTAGTCCTTTTTGTACATTAATTTAATCTAGAAAAGGACTATATATTGATTTACAATTTCATCTTTTAGGGACAAAAATGATAATTTCCATCTTTCAGGGACTAGTATGACCTACCCCAAAATTTTCAAGGACCACTTGAACTCTGAATATAATTGTCTGACTGCTTTCCAACTTTCTGCATACCTGAAGAGTCCATATTATATGAATTTACTTGCTTATATTTCCTTCTGTCTACTTCTGTTAATCAAGAATTTGAAACACTAACATTAGGAGTAAACTGATACCATGGATTAGTTAGGATATCCAGTGCTTCCCCCCAAAAGAAAAAGTTATTATGAAATAAAACTACTTGTCATTAGTCATTTCCTTGTAATGTTTTGCAAACTGTTTAGCTTGTGAAGTTCATATATCTAAACACAAAATGGAATGATCCTACCATTAAAACTTTATCTTGCAATGATAAATGTATATATTAGATGTTAGATATTTAGATAATAAATATGTAGCATAACTTCAAGTGTATGTTCAATTGGATTTATATTTTGTAAAATATTATGGGCATAGCCCTGGCACATCGGTAAAGTTGTGTCTTGGTGACTTGTTGGTCATGGGTTCGAATCCGGAAACAGCCTCTTTGCATATGCAAGGGTAAGGCTGTGTACAATATCCTTTCCCCTTACCTGCGCATAGTGTTGAGCCTCTGGGCAATGAGGTACATAGTTTTTTTTTTTTTTTTTTTTAAATATTATGGGCAGGATAACTTGTTGAGTTCAACTGTTCACTACTTTAATATCTTACAGTTACTTTGTATTGCTAGTCTATATTTATCAGATCATGTAACCATAGGCTTTCTATTTATCAACCTATGTGCTATCTTTCTTGAATTTGAAATGAATTCATTACATCTCCCCGGTACTATTAGCTTTTTTTTTTTTTTTATATTATTATAGATAATCAGATAATCATGTTTCAGAATGGTTTATACTAGAACTAGGTTTACTTATTTCTCTATAATCTGCTTCCTTATATGTGGGCTTCAATTTGTTTTACTAACGGTACTATTGCTCCTCTTTGTCCTTATCATGACATTAAAGGTGGAAAGAAGTACCATATAAAGGGCTGCGCTGGACAGGGTGGTTTTGCCCAAGTATATAAGGCTAATGTTGACAGTGACCCTGACAATGTTGTTGCACTAAAGGTGATGATGGCCTTTCAAATAATTTTTCTCTGAAACAGGCCTATTGTCTAATTAGATTGTGCTTTGAAACTTAAATGGCAGATACAAAAACCAGCTTTCCCTTGGGAATTTTACATTTATCGTCAGCTTGATAAGCGCATCTTAGATAGAGAGGTATGCTGTTATCAACTATAGTATCAACCTGCCTTTTCTGTGCACATCTACTTATTCTGAGTTTTCCTTTATCAGAGGTCAAGTTATGGTTTCGCTCACCGAATTCATATCTATTCTGACTGTAGTATACTCATCTGTGACTATTTAGCTAATGGAACACTACAGGTCTGTTATTTTATTTCCTTTGATTTACCTTATTATCTTCAATATCCTTTGGTATTAATCTTCAACTGAAAATACTATGCAGGATGTGATAAACTCATATGTGGTCATAGGAAAATCCATGGAAGAAGTGTTATGCATTTACTACACAATAGAAATGTTACACATGGTTGAAACTTTGCATGGTGTTGGCTTGATTCATGGTGATTTCAAGCCTGATAATCTGCTAATTCGCTATGCTAGGTAACTTTAAGCATCTGTTGCAGTTCGTACTCATGTGACTTATTTTAACAAACTTCATGCTCGTACACTCAGGATTCTAATACTTCAAAACTTTCCCTTTCTTTTCGAGTTATCCAATTGTACCTTTCCTTCATTCCTTGGTTTTTTGTACCTTGCAAAACTGTAATTGTAAAGTTGTTTCCCCATTCTTAATTTATGAGGGTATCATTAATGTATCTATTATCTAAAGTTAGGCTATTTTCAACCCATTGTTTGTGTCCTTGTTATTTTATACTCTCGTATCAAAGGATGTGAGGTTTACAAAGGCCCTCTATATCTACTAAAGCATCATCTACTGGAGTGAGCATCAATATAAACATTCCTTGCCATATTTACTGACAGAACCTGATTGCAAAAGCTTGAAAGATTTTTGTTTAATGTATGATGTGCTGTGCATAGCAATGTGTTGTGTCAAGTTGCTCACATGATTTGCATTTGTGGATGGTGCTATTTCCTGCTATTTTTCAGGGGTGACCTTACAGAAGATGGGTTCTTGAGTCGAATTGGTCCTTGGTGTGATCAGGTCAGTTTTTCTCGGATGATATAAGATCTTTTTTTGTTGGTTTCATTAATAGACAGTACATATTGTTTTATCTTGCAGGGTCTTTGCCTTGTTGACTGGGGAAGAGGGATTGATCTGCATCTCTTTCCAGAGCACACACTATTTAAGGGAGATTGCAGAACTTCTGGTTTTCGCTGCATTGAGATGCTAGAGGATAAACCATGGAAATTTCAGGTAAGTCACCTCTTAAATTACACAACAAATACAATGTAACTCATTATATACCGCTTTTTGAGTTTCCCTTCTCTATCACCTGTCAACAGGTAGATGCATATGGCCTTTGTGCTATTGTTCATATGATGTTGCATAATTCCTATATGGAAGTCGTCAAAAAAGAACAACCTGATGGGAGCTACATATATCTTCCCAAACTACCCTTTAAACGGTATGTTCCTAGTGTTATATTGTATTTAGCACTGCAATTTTTTTTACGAGGGACCATTGTATGAAAATTGTATCTTTCCAGTTTCCTGGTTGCTAAAGTCAATTTGGAAATTTTTTTAATGCCACAACGGATCTGATATTTTGCTTGTTGAATAAAACAGTTACTGGAACATTGAGCTCTGGAAGACTTTCTTCACTAAGATGCTAAACCAATACCCCCATGATGATGATAGGAGTTTGCTGCAGGACTTGAAGAAGTCCTTCCAAGACTACATGAGCTCCAATCCGCAGCTTATAAAGAAACTAAAGGAGTTACTCTCAAAGCAAAGGGCTTCCTTGTGCTCTGCTTAATGTTTTATGATCCCTACACCTCCTATTGTGTTGTTGTTATGAAGGTAGAAAAGTAAACAAATGCACAGTCCAAGCAATCACGGACAGATTAGAAGGCAAAATTCCTTTGGTGTTTTGTCTAGTTTTCTAGCACACGCCCTTTATTTAGGGAAAGCCCCAAGTTTTTAGTGAGTTAAGATCATAATGCAGTTCAATTAAATCTAGGTTGGAGTGGCTACACTCTTACATATCCACTAGAGACAAGCTCTGTGTGTCTTCTGTAGTTTGAGTAAGGTCAGAAATTTGACCTTTTTAAGTAATGGTGTACATACATGTGCAAATGTAGAGTGTCAGTAAGCAGGTACGACAGTTGTATATGCCGTTATGTTTCTTGTCTAGGGCATGTATCATGTTCAAAGCATCTATAAAGTTGAGTTTTTGAATCTCTATTTGGTTGAGTTCTATGATACTTGGTTTTCTATTTTACGTACGCTATGGTGCTAGATGGAATTTACGTAATTTATCACTGAAGAGTTGAGAAGATCCTTCAGACACAACGAAATTTCAATTACTGCCTCTTCTAAAGGTTGCATCAGAATCGATTTTTTGCTCCCACTTCCAAGGGCATTTTATGGATATGGACTAATTTAACACGTCAACGTTTCCCAGAACTGGGAGATTCTGCCATGAATTTGGTGCACCTAACTGTCTAAGTTAAGGTGTAACCGCCAAAGTCAATTAACAATGTCTACAACTTTGATTAACTAAGTGCATCCACTTGGTGCACTAGCACTACGCCTACGTTTATGCAAAAGATTCTAACCTTTAACGTATTCAATCGTTCCCCCCAATCTCTCCATATACCATTATTGCTCTTAAATTAAGGCCACCAACAAGCGAATATGGTTCTTTAACGATTTGGTTCATGTAAAGTGTAGGTTGACTAGTAGCATGTTGGGTATAGCAGTGAGGTGAGTGAAAATCAATTATGAAATTAAGGTGAATGTAAAACAAAATATAATTCTTTGAAAAAATCATGGTGACACTGGTCTTGAGGTAGTCACATAATTTTTTTAAAGAGTATTCTAACATGTTATGGGTTGTAAAATGAAGCATCTAATATAGTTTTGACTGCACCGTTTATGTACTCGCTCGATATATAGCAGTTGACGTTCCAACGATTAAGCATTATATAAGGAAATAGATTTGATTCTCTTTCTATAATACTAGGGGAACGTGCCTCTCTAAATAATAAATAAAAAACAAAAAAAGAAGAAGTTAAATATACTTAATAAAAAAAGTGACTGAATAAAGAAACTAACAATATCAAGGTACTGGGAAGAAGTTACTGTACGTTAGAAGAAAAATTTAAAATTTTAAAAAATGGTTTAAGGATAAAACTGTTAAATGAAATGTGGACACTAAATAGGAGAAATTTTGTTTTATTAGTGTAGAAGTATAGATAAATGATATTGAGAACTTAATGTGGGTTTAGATGATCAGTAGCAAAATAAATTTTGAATGAAATTAATTTTATAAAATAAATTTTGGTTAAAATTGATTTTAAAATAATGTAATTTATGTTTAAATATTTTTATTATAAAATCAAATTAGAAGTAAAATTTAATATAAAATCTTTAATCTAACTCAAATTATTTAAAGTTACTTCAATTCATAATTAAGTATGTATCCAAAATTAATTTTGAAATCTTTTTTATGTGAAATCAACATGTAGAAATATATTTAAAATTTACTCTGAATTTAAAATCAATTCTTCAACTTAAACCAAACACACACTTAATTTAGTGTTTTTAACGGGAAAAAATACACTCGAGGAGCCTCAAAAAATTTAGTGGGGAGCTATTGAGATCCATCTAAAAAACATAGCCATGACAAAGGGGGTAAAGTCTTTAAAATATGGAACAATGTTGTCTTCAGGTGATAAGGATGTTGTCTATGCCAAAGTTACTAGACAAATGTCATTTACTAAGGTCATCAATGGAGAGTACGAATAACATTTCATAGGAATGTTTCTTTTGCTTATTTATGTATCTAGATTGTTATTATGGGTTATATAGAATTTTTACTTTTTTCTATTTAATTGAAAGTTTAAATTCTAAGCTTGAATCATTGTCAATCAGGCACGACATAATTTTAACACCATTTGTCTAAAAATAATAATTAAACACATAATAACGAGAAAAGTGAAAAAAAAAATCGTGCTATATGAGCAAATTGACAATTAAAAATAGCAATAATATATGAGAGGATGATGTCTAACTAGTTAAAATGTAACATAGTAAAGGCCGGAAAAAAGAAAAAGACCTAAGCTAACGGGCCAAAAAAAGCAAAATAACTAAAGAAATTAAGAAATATACATTTACAAGTTACAAACTGACAATTCATAAAGATAAAATTAAGTTCTAATAAATAAATGACAAAGAAACAAAAACGAAGACATATATTCTACATTTAATTTTAATTTTTAAATTTAGAAAATTATATT
>PYAF01002115.1:196873-220445 GCA_007407185.1 Glycine tomentella
AAAAAAGCAAAATAACTAAAGAAATTAAGAAATATACATTTACAAGTTACAAACTGACAATTCATAAAGATAAAATTAAGTTCTAATAAATAAATGACAAAGAAACAAAAACGAAGACATATATTCTACATTTAATTTTAATTTTTAAATTTAGAAAATTATATTATAATTTCGAGAAAAAACAATATACTTCTTAGAAACTGTTGAATATCTCTTCAGGCAAACCACAAACACCAGCAGTACAAAACATTTTGAATAAACAGTATGATATAAATAGTAAATTGATATTAAAAAATATTTAAAGTAATTTCAAATTTACAGGATAAGTTATATATATATATATATATAATTATAAACCTAAGATTTTTAAAACATACTTTTGTATAAATTAAAATGATAGAAGACATATCTACCAAAAAAAAAAGTTATAAGACATTTGTAAATAAATAATTATGATTTTTAAAACATACTTTTGTATAAATTAAAATGATAGAAGACATATCTACCAAAAAAAAAAGTTATAAGACATTTGTAAATAAATAATTATCTTAATATATCAATTTTATATATATATATATATATATATATATATATATATCTTCAAGTAGAGGGTGTTTAGTCTATCCATTTGATCTATATATCTTTGTCTAGTGTTAGTATAATTTTAAATCTCCTTCTTTAGTGTGCGATGGAGAACCTATAAAAAGAACTCCGACGATCAAGTCAGTTAAACTAAGTGTTTGTGTATGTAAGGATTAGTTAGATGTACATTTATTTTGGTGTCATCAGGTATATGTATCAAGTGAGGAGGAAGTTACCTTCCATTAACTACTCTTTATTTGTCCTTTGTGTCCTTTCATGTAGGTCTTGTCTAAACGTGCCCGAGTATAAGACATCTGTCTGACTAAGTACTAAACTCACGAACTATTTGTAATGTTTGAATATACACTAAGCTTATGACCTATATGATACAAATGACATATTTTATGAGGTGAAATATCATATATGAAAGTGAGAAGATTAAAATCAAACGTATAACCATATATGGATAGTCAACATTTAATGTCATGTGATTACTTAAAAATTTACATAACTTTTTAAATATTAAATCTTGACCATCCATATTATAAAGTTATTAAATCTTGACCATTCATATTATATGATTCATATGTAATTCTATCACTCTCCTATAAGATATTTCTCTCATATAATATTTCATATATTGAAATCTATTACATTTATTAACATAATTTTCATAAAATAAAAATATAATAAAATAAAAGATTGTAAATTATGACTTTAATATACTGATTGTATTAAATAAAAAAACACCCTTACATCCCCTACGGACATAGTTAATATTAAAAGCAATAGATTTATGCTAAATATTTCGAAATGTTATTTTTTCTTTCTCTTTTATCTTTTTATTTATTTATTATTATTATTAGGGGTTTACGAATTACGAAACTCATTGAAGTATACAAAATTTTGCGGGAGGATGTCGAGCGCAGACGCCCCTCAGTATTTTCCGCCGAAAGAAAAATGGTTAAAGACAAATGGAAAATAGCGAGGGGGCAAATCCGTCATTACGTATAAAACCCTAATTCCCCTCGTTCGGTGCTCCCATTTATAGTCTCACACTCTCCTTGCCTTCTCGTCTCTCACGATCTCAACGGAGCCCTCTCTTCAGGTATTCCCCTTTTCTTCTCCCATTCTCTGCACTTTCTTTTTCTTTTTGTCTCCACGATTTTAATTTTCCATTTTCGTGCGCATCTTCTTATTTTTTGTTCTGTAGTTAGCTAGTTTCTCAGTGATTTTTAGTTGTACTTGATTTGCTATCTGATCTTCCCTTTAATCGGATTTCGCCGTGGTGTCCGAACCGAGAGAGAGAAGCGAAATTTGATAAGTAGAATAATGAGTTTGTGATTTGTGAGGGTGAGATCAACAGTTCTAGGATTTGAATTAGTAGTGTTGTTTGCTTCGTGCTTAGTCAGATACTCAGCATTCTGCTAGAATTTCGCTACGAATGAACTTGGAGGTCTTTATCAATTGTCTTTTAAAGTAGCGATGTTGCATTCATGCATTGGGTTTTGTTTACGAAGTATTGTACTATTTACAAAGAAGAAAATGCATTTCCTGTATTTGTATGATTTGTGTATGCTTATACTAAGTTTATGAAGTATTGTGTTATTACAATGAAGAAAATGATTTTCCTGTTTTTTTATTAAGTGTTTATTGATAAAAAGGTACTTGAATTGTGAATTTCATTTATCTTATTTAACAGTGTTTCTACGTACATTCATATCTGTGTACTTTTCGGGAATGCTTTGTAATGCATTTTTTGTATAGAATATTTAATTTTAATTGGAGTTGCCAAGTGTATATCATATTGTGTGTATAATACTTCCAACTGCATTTGATTTTCTTTCAAAGTGGTGTTTCAGTGAGGATTTATTTTAGCTCTGGTGTTGTTGAAACTGTGGCTTATTTTTATGGGTGAATGTTGACAGGTCACCATCTAGACTGCAATCATGGCTGATGGACCACAGCATCCATCAGTTGTTCAGAAGCTAGCTGGACAGTCTTACCTGGTGTCCAGGCTTAGCCCCAACTTTAACTCTAGGAATTATTCTGCAACTGGTTCTTACTTCAATGGTGGAATGCACTCATCTGGGTTGGCTGCTGTGTCATCTGTATCTCCTGTTACTGTGCATGCTCCAGCAGAGAAAGGATTGAGTGGATTTCTAGTGGATTTTCTGATGGGTGGAGTGTCTGCTGCTGTATCAAAGACAGCTGCTGCTCCAATTGAACGAGTCAAATTACTCATTCAAAATCAGGATGAAATGATAAAAAGTGGTCGGCTATCTGAGCCGTACAAGGGAATTGGTGATTGTTTTGCTCGAACAATGAAGGATGAGGGTGTGATTGCTCTTTGGAGAGGCAATACTGCTAATGTTATCAGATATTTCCCTACTCAGGTGATTGCAATGAATGTATTTGACTATTTGTCTTGGAGTTTCTCTATATCATTTTTCTGATTCCTAATATCCCACTTTTCCTTCCAGGCTCTGAACTTTGCATTTAAGGATTACTTTAAGAGGCTTTTCAACTTTAAAAAGGACAAAGATGGCTACTGGAAGTGGTTTGCTGGGAATTTGGCATCTGGTGGGGCTGCTGGGGCTTCTTCCCTCTTATTTGTCTATTCTTTGGATTATGCCCGTACTCGTTTAGCAAACGATGCAAAGGCCGCAAAGAAGGGTGGTGAGAGGCAGTTTAATGGCTTGGTTGATGTTTACAGGAAAACCATCAAGTCTGATGGTGTTGCTGGCCTTTATCGTGGGTTCAACATCTCATGTGTTGGAATTATAGTGTATCGTGGTCTTTACTTTGGAATGTATGATTCCCTGAAACCAGTAGTTTTGGTTGGTGGGTTGCAGGTATGCCCAAATTTGAATCTGAAATATGGTATTTTTTAATTTGTATTTTTTTTAGTTTATAACACTCATATTTGGCTCATATCACTTTGGGTTTATGTTTGTTAGCCATTATTTTATTTGATATAATGATAAATAATTATTTGAATATGTCAGCTACATGAATAATTGTTAATTTTGTCACCTTGAAACTTTTGTATGGGTTTTACATAGTTTACAAATGATACTGTATAGAATAGTCTTGATTTACTAATTTGTGAGCATATTAGCGTTTAGTCAACTGCATTTAGTAATGCCTATACACAAATTATCTTGAATACCTATTCTCTATAGATATTATCCATTAAGACTGCCTAATTCAGGTTTGGGAATTTCTACTTCCTAAGTTTTTGCTCTTAGCTTTCCCCCCTTATTATCATGATTTATTTTTACGTTTACTTACTGCGGTACTCTTCTTGTTAACAGGATAGTTTCTTTGCTAGTTTCCTTTTGGGATGGGGAATCACAATTGGTGCTGGTTTGGCTTCTTATCCCATTGACACTGTTCGAAGAAGAATGATGATGACTTCTGGAGAAGCTGTGAAGTACAAGAGCTCTTTGCATGCATTCCAAACAATCGTCGCAAATGAGGGTGCCAAGTCACTCTTCAAAGGTGCTGGTGCGAACATATTGCGTGCTGTTGCAGGTGCTGGTGTGCTTGCTGGTTATGACAAGCTGCAGCTCATTCTGTTTGGAAAGAAATATGGATCTGGTGGCGGCTAAAATGATGACGACAATTTCCTGGGATAATTCCAATTGCCTTGTCATTTGAATAATTATGGATGAGAAATATTGGTATTTATATTTTCCCAAATTTAGGACCTTGATACTTAGAAACCATAGTCTTGCGATCAAGAATTTTCATATTGGTTGTTTCATGCCATCAGCTTATAATCTGGAGTTTGAGACCCCCCTTTTGGTTGAAATAATTAAGACTCGTTTTGATTGCTCATGTGGTTGAAATGCGATTGTCTAGTGAAAGTCTTGTTATATTCAAGCTCTTTTAATGGTTATGCAGATCTTGATTATATGTTGGTTAAATATTGATTCAGTGCAGCACTCATATTTAGCTTTTGGTTGTAATGTTATGTTCTAATGAGTTATCCTTTTCCACAGGCTGCAATAAGTTTAGCGTTTATTGTTTGTGCATTCAGTTTGTTTTTTTATTATAAAAAAAAACAGTTTTATCTATTTAATTTTTGTATATTAAAAGAATACTGGAAATTCTTTTTTTTTTTTAGTTATCCAAATTCAGGCTTAAGAATGGGATTTTTGGATATGCCGAATTGAACCAAAAAAGGTTGATTCAATTCATAAGAAATAAATTTATTTCCAAAAGAAATGTAGACTTGATTTTTTTGTGGACGTCAAAATCTTGTTATTGAGTGATCTTAAATATTTTTATAAGTGTTTTGTTCTGAATCTGGTGAGTTCTTGGGATCTAACTCATAAATTTTATTGTTATGTAAAAAAAACTGAATTGATTTTTGATTTGTATTTTTGGCTTAAGTTTGAAATTGTGATTGATAATCAGTACGTATTTTAAGTTTTAACAAGTTCAAAGTAAAATATGCCTAGCAATGCAATAATTTTTAAAGGCCTAGGAATGCATAACGGATAATATACTAGCGCAAGCCTATTGACTATGCATGAAAATTGTAACTATCGTTTGTATATAGGCAACACGGCAACGAAGTGGGACGAGTTATGTTATGATAATTATCTGCTTAGGATTGGGCCTAAACCTAGTCTCCAACTTTTTAAAATAAACAATTAAAGTGTAAGTTATATATTGAGTACATTTTTACTTGATGTGGGAGTTTTGAGATTACTTAACCCATTCGGATAAAGTCCATTATGACGCTACGTATTGGTTTGTTAAATATGTGGGTTTAAATATAAATTTTTAACCATCGTAATTAGAATTTTTAACTTCTTAGGAAACATCTATGTATTAGGTTGCGATGCAGGTTAAATAAGTTTGTTCAAAGGATATTTTTTTGAGTAAATAATTTTTGTAATGTTAGTCAAGAAATTTTACATTAGCATATAATTTGTCATGTATGGTATAATAAATTTATTAATTTTTATAACAATTCTTAAAAGTTATTATAAAATGATTTTAAATAAATTGATAGTATAAAAATTTAGCAATGCATGTCTATCAAAATCTTTTTTTAGTCTAAACTAATCAGGTATAATGGGCCAACCAAATTTTGGGGGATTGTGTCTAATTAATTTATAATCAAGTCAAGAATCTTTTAGAATAAAAGAATATCATTTTAGTTAATTTTTAATTTTTTACTAGTTGGAAAACTTGTTTAACTTTTTTATAAAATTTTTTATAGTAGTTTCTAGCGGTTTTTGAAACGTTACTTGAAGTAATATTTCAAAAAATGTTACTTTCTAACTTTTTATATTTTCTTTCATTTGTATCCTTAATATATTTATCTAATTTCATGATTATCCTTTTTAAATAAATCGTGATTTTATTATTTTTCTGTCATTTTATACTTTTTCAGTTACTTCAATAGTTAATTTTACCGAATATTTATAATTTAATAAATTAATTTTTTAGCTTCTAACCATCAGCTAACTTCTCAACTTCTTGATTAACTTTTCGACTAATTTTTCCCAACATAAATTGAGTTATTCGGGTTAACACATTGGATTCAATCAATTTGGACAATCATACACTTTAGATCAAATAATGTATATAAGTGTCAAGAAATTAAAAGTAAGGAAATAAGAACTAAATTATGCTATCAATGCAACATGTAAACTCAAATTCAGGGTTTACCTTTATCATAATTTAAATATTCTCAAGACAAGATTGAATTTGGGATGAAAATTTACATCTATTAACCTTCCTCTCCCCCATTATTTATATGTTAGATTTTTTCCATCAAACTCAGAATGACAATGGATGGGGTTAGGTATATTAAATTATTCATCTCCATATAGACCCATTTACTCAAGTAACAATTTTAATCCTTTTTTTTTTTTTTTAACTTTTTGGACACATATATACACACACATAACTTATTACTAACACTTTAAAGTAAAATGATATATGTTTTGTTTTTATTGGAAATTATATATGTTTTTCATTTAATAAACCTTCTTTATATTAAACTAATGAAATACAGTTAACTATAAAAATAATAAAAATAGAAATTTGATTAAAATATATCCAACTCAATTAAAAAAATTCAAACATATTCCAAACTTTATTTCTAAGACATATTAATACTACTTAACGGAATTAAAGTCCAATATGATAAATTACTTCATCTGCTTCTTATTATAAGATCCAAATTAAAAATTTAGTTTGATCCTTTTTATAAGATTTAATTTAAAATGACTCTTATATTTATTATTTTTCATAAAAATACCCTTCATTAAGGTAAGTTTTAGAATAATGTGATAGCAAGAGAAACATGACACATTAATGTTTGTTAGTTATGTTCGCAAAAATAATTTTGGAAAAAAATATTAATTTAAAATAAATTTAATAATCTTAGTTAAATTAACCAAATTTCTTAATCTGCTGAATTAGTTTTAAAAATGCTAGACAATATGAAACAACCTATTCACAAACATGACTACTCTATTCTCATTGTTGAATTCTTTAAATTAGTAGATAAAATGTGAGGATCATTCATCCTTAGATTAGTCTATGTTAAAATGATCAAATTAACAAGTCAATAGATAGAAATTAACTAGAGATAAGGAATGACGCAAAAGGAGTACAGCATTAATTTGATTCCTACAATTAATTATGTTAATTTAGTCTTTAATTTTAAGAGAGAAAATTAGTACTCAAAATTGACATTATTGGTTGGCGAGTCAATTTGGTCCTTAATTCAAGTATGTGAAAGAGACCAAATTCATTGGCAATTGTAAAAAATAAGGAACTAAAATTACTTTTTTGACTCGCTGCACATAAAATTTATCCACGAAGATTTTAGAAACAAAGTTAATGTTTTACTCCATGATAAAATAATCAAAGTAATCATTCATTTGTCCAAGAGTTCAACAAGCGGCAATTGACAATCTTCAAGCAGGGGTAGTTGCCAAAAAGGACTATGCATATTAATTAGAGGCTAATCTTCATTTAAGACAAAATTCTTCGTCATTCCTTTGGTTTAAAGAAACCCCTATTCTCATTTATTTCTTCTCTTGCTGTCCCTCTCTAACTCCACTCAAACTACAACGAAAATTACCTGTAAGGAGAAAAGTCCTTGTAATGCGCATGGTCAAGTGCAAACAGAATCAAGAGCACTGTTGACTTTGTATGCAAGTACAAACCGTATCTGTCATCAATGCTATGATGCCTGATGATGCCTGCCATCTAGAAACTCATTGGTAGAGAAATAGCCTACAACCCCAACATTGTTTCGTAGGTTTTAGTAACGGTTAACCGTCACTTTTAACAAGTTGTGATAATCTTCCAACTTTGGATTCCCTAACCATCTTGGTTTGTACTAATCTCAAACGTGAACAAGACATGATTAAACAAAAGACTATGCCTTCTCCTTTGAAAGTGAAATGAAAGAGCCCTTTATTCATTGAGTTTAAGTTCTATACCTATCAGTTTGAAAATTTTATAATGTTAACTAATAAAAAATTATGGTAAGCATGGTTAATAAAAAATTACGGTAAGTATGATTTTCAAGATAGTTATCGTAAAAGTCTAACAAGTTTAACTTATCATACATGACAATTTATAAAAATTTATGATTTGATGACAATGTAAATTTTTTTTATGCTGTCATTACATAGACCAGACCATTTTCTCTAATTAATTTGCATATATAGTGATTGTGATTCACTCACTCATTAGCCATTCATTGCCATAATCTCTCAAAGCAATGGCTTCAGCTTCAGCATCTTATTCCTTTACCATTACTGTGTTATTCCTCCTTTATTTGCACTTGTCATGTTTCATAAACAACCTTAATGCAAAGCATACCAATGCCAACCATCACAAACACCAACACACTCGGAATCCACCCTTAAACCCAAGGCTTCACATGGCTTTTCTTGGGCTACAAGCATGGAAGCAAGTGATCTACTCAGACCCAAAAAACTTCACTTCCAACTGGGTAGGTCCTTCAGTTTGCAACTACACAGGTGTGTACTGTGCTCCCTCACTCGATGACCCTAAAGTGACAGTTGTGGCTGGCATTGACCTTAACTTTGCAGACTTAGCAGGGTTCCTACCCAATGAAATAGGCCTTCTCTCTGACCTTGCAGTCCTTCATCTCAGCAACAACCGTTTCTGTGGCATCCTACCAATGTCCTTCACCAACCTCACTCTACTCTATGAGCTTGACCTTAGCAACAACAGATTTGTAGGACCTTTTCCTTTGGTTGTGCTTTCCCTTCATATGCTCAAATACCTTGACCTCCGCTACAACGAGTTTGAAGGGCCATTGCCTCCTCAACTCTTCAACAACACCATCGATGCCATTTTTGTTAACAACAACCGCTTCAGCAGTACTATTCCACAAAACTTAGGCAAAATCTCAGCTTCTGTCGTTGTCTTTGCCAACAACAAATTTGGAGGATGTCTCCCCGAAAGTATAGTGAACTTTGCTGACACTTTGGAGGAGCTTGTGCTAATCAACACCAGTTTGTCAGGGTGTTTGCCACAACAAGTTGGGTTTCTCTACAAACTAAGAGTGTTGGATGTGAGTTTCAATAACATTGTTGGCCCTATACCTTATAGCCTTTCAGGGCTGTCTCACTTGGAGCAGCTGAATTTGGGGCATAACATGATGAGTGGCACAGTCCCTGTGGGGGTTTGTGAGTTGCCAAACTTGGAAAACTTCACTTTCTCTTACAACTTCTTCTGTGAGGAAGAAGGTATCTGTCAGAACTTGACATCAAAGAGGATAGCGTTTGATGATAGGAGGAACTGTTTGCCAGAGAAGCCATTGCAGAGGAGTGAAAAGGAATGCAAGGCCAAACTTGAACACCCAGTTGATTGCTCTGAGCTTTGCTGTGTTGTTGGGAGCAATGTCTCTGCTGGCTCAGTGGCTGTGCCACCTGCTGCTGCAGTTCCTGCAGCAATGCCTGTGTCTGCACCTCTTCTTGCACCAAGCCACCCTTAAACAAGCGTTTGTGTTGATATGAATAGGCAAAATAAAAGTCCAAATTTGAGTTAGGGAGTCATTTTGTACATATAAAGTGGTGTGTTAAACGTGTCTGTATTCTGTTGTATCATGCGTTTTATTCCTTGTAAAGTGTTGTATTGACAGGAAATGAGCAAGTTCATAGATACCTCTCGTTTTGTGGAAATACTAGGTTCAAAGAGATCATTCTATCTGTTACAATACTTCCATCCTATTTTAAAAAATCGTGATTCTTTCGTGTTATGAACGATTACTTAATGGTTAGAAGTTTATTGTTCATCCTTTCTCTTTGCACTCTCATTATCCTTCAATCTTAAACTATCATGTACGATACATTTTACTAAATTTTACAATAATTAATTTTAAAGTCATATTAATAATAATTTTTTATTAATTGACTATGCAAAACT
The DNA here is from genome assembly GCA_007407185.1 of Glycine tomentella. Lineage (NCBI taxonomy): Eukaryota > Viridiplantae > Streptophyta > Magnoliopsida > Fabales > Fabaceae > Glycine > Glycine tomentella. Next base: position 206,897 of record PYAF01002115.1, read on the forward strand.
TTTTTGTACTGTCAATCATTAAATTCTAAATATTAATCATTAAATCGTATCACAAATGTTCAAGATTAAAACAAATAAGTAATGTAAATTCTTTTAAGTGATTATATGATTTTAAATTTTTACCATTTATTTTTTCACCATGGTATGTTTATCACCATTGCTCCACCATTTTGTGTTTATTGTTCTGTCTTCTTCGGTGGCAAAGAGGAATGATAAACTTTATCCAAATATCAGGTAACTTGTTACATTTCTTTGTCAAATTGAAATTTTACCTATTTTGTGCTATTATTTTATCTTTATACGGTCCCAGTTTTTTTAACATGAACACCTTTGTTTTTTTAAATTTGATATTATTTTACATAAAAAATGTAGTTTTACATAAATTAAAAGTACATAAAACCGTGCGTGGGAAAACAAACTTGTTAGCACTAATGGAAAATAAAGAGATGAACCAAAAGCTTAGGATGGATGTCAAAAGATCATCATATTGAATTTCTAATGTACAACTTGATATTGATACATAACCAGTGAAAGAAAAAGGAGAGGAAAAAAAGAGTCTAAATTATAACAATGCTGCATGATACAATTGTGAGAAGTATCGTATTTCAGTATAGTACTGAAGGTGCAATTATACGGAATATGGATTCTATCCCAACCTGCAAAGCAGAAGAACAAAAATTGTAACATGCAAATTTAACGGTTAATATGAAATCATGTTAGTGACTACCATTGGACTCTAGATATGGCAAAGAGTGGAAACCTAAGAAGTAACTGCTAAGTTCAATTTTGGAAAGAATCACAAAAGTACCCTTATATATTTTTCACAAGATAAGGGAAAAAAATATATATTTCATGTTTTAAAAAGGAAATAGTTATGTTCACTGTCTTTCAAAATTATGTTCACTGTCTTTCAAAATTATGTACAAGAGCCATAATCTTAACATATGGAATCAGAAGGAAAAATCAAATTACAAAATTGCTGAGATGAGCTGTCATTCTCTTGCACCAGAGTAAATGTGTAGACATTTAATCACAAACCACCATGTATGAAAATTTCATTGACTTTTATAATAACTATCTTAAAAATTATACCAACTATATTTTCTAATAGATTTACGGTGTAAAATTGTTTACTCTAACAATGCATAGAACTTAAAGTCAATAATATATATATCAAACAAACAAAAATGTACATCTTCGATGCCACTAAGCATATTACCAAAATTATGTAGTTGGGCAGTGTGAGTTGATCCTCTTGATATGAACACTGGAAATCTCTTTATGCAGGTGGAAGAGGGCGCCGGCAAGTAGGGCACTCCATCTTTATATCCATCCATCTTTGCAAACAGCCAGAGTGGAAAAAATGATCACAAGGGGTCACCTGTGGAAGAGATGATGCATTAGACTTAGGTTATTTTCAGGTTGTAAAGATTAATTTGAATAGCCAAAGGTTACATTCACATGCCATGCAATCATTAGATCGCAGAGAAAGATCAATGGCTGTCATGCATATAACGCAGTCCGTGGCATGATTTGTATCTTGAGCAAACCTCCTATAATAGCAGTATTTCTCAGGTAGAAACTGCTAAGCACAAAAATGAAGTTAGCTGAGAGAAAGGCATTATGTAAAATGGTAACATGCAGCCACATTTGTGATGCATGTTCAGTTGAGAAAAGCTTGAGGCAAGAACCCAAAATATTGAGTGTTATTATAAATACTAAGCTCATGATCAAACAAAATGAAACAAAGTAGTGAGTACTATGGAGCAAAATTGTCAAAATAAAGAATAAAGCGACCCACATTTGTAGGATGTCTAGCAAATCCGGAACATCAATTGTAAGTAAATATGATTGTAAAAAATCAACTTCAATTTAGAAAGAGTTAGATGAAATCAAATGAGTAAAAGTGGTTTAAAATATCAACAGAGTTGGGTCCAACCTGACGAGGAATGAACCACAAGGACCCAAAATAGTGCTGAAGCAAGAGAATTGCAGCTTGAAGTCCAACAAATATAGCCAAACAAACACACCAGCTCTGATCTAGTTCTATGCGCAAGAAGTTGTTAGGACAACCAAAAATATATAATGGGATCAATAGCCGAGTAACAGTTATGCCTAAGATATAATGAGGATGCAAAGGCTTGCGTGAGTCACGAATAACATTGGTGATTATTTGAGGTATCCAAAAGGAGTATACAAGAAGAAGAATAGGTCTCAAATGATTGTGGAATTCATACATGAGCAGTATGCCTCCCAATAAGATCCCATCTGCAAGAGAAGTTAAACAGTTAGATTGGATCTGAGCCCTACTTCTTCATACAAGGAAAGCTTTGCGCCAGTTGAAGTAACTGGAAACATATAACAGGAGTTATCTGGCATGCTCGAACAATGGAGAGGAATAGAAAATATTATGATATGGGCATTGGCATTCTAAGATATATGGTACAAAGGTAGCCTATCCCAAATGAAAACAGATAATTTATACTCAGACATAACATGATCACAGATCCTATGGAACCAATGACTCCAGAGCATATCCACAGTCATGAGATAACAAAATCAGATTGCCAAAGAAACTTTAATTAAATTAACACTTACAGAAACGGCTGTATAAAACTGACAATTCACGTCTCATTGTCTCCCAACCTTCACCATTGCTCAAAGGCCTACTTGCCTTCCAGATGGCAAGGAGATATCTCATCTCAAATATTGAGAAAACCACAAACTTGAAAAATGCAGCAGTTGCAAAAGCATTGAACAAGGATTCTGCATGGCAGGAAGTGACAACAGTTATTCATCGGACAAGCTTAAAAAAAGAGAATAATCAACCTATTATTCTCCATTTATGAACAAAAAGAAAATAATTGATCTCTTGACATGGTACAGATTTAAAGACTTGTATAATATAATTTTCCGCGGTGCTCTAGGAATTGGATGTTATAATTGAACAAATTTGAGTTTAGGGATTGCATTACAAAGATTAGGTTTGAAGTTGCATGGTGGTAATGAATGCATAAACAGGTTTTGTGCATCCAATCCAAGTATAAATATCCAATTACTATTGGGTTCACTGTCAAGAGTGATGATATCTTCTTTTAATGGCCAGTGTTTGGGGAGGGGGATACAGACACCAATGTGTATTCACACATCCGAGTTAAATACGGCTATAGCCTGCTGGCCAGAAAAAAAAATTAAGGGTAAAGAAAGATATTTGATTTCCTTTTCAAATTAAAAAGGATGCTTTGATATTTTATCTCTCCACAAAACTGGTACCTCAAAACTCTACAAGGATACCAGAGATGTTTTAGGAGGACAGTAGAGAACTGTTTGTAGAGCAATCTCATGGGATTAAATGAAAATCCTTACCACTTATTTGGAAAACTTACCAACTAGTATTCCAGCAGTCAAATGTATAAGGCAAAGATAAGCATCTACTATAGCTTGCTGACCAATCATTAATATTGAAACCTTAGCAGCCCCCTGCAAGGATATACATGAATCATATTCATTATAATAAATCGTTGTCCAGTAGATTCATTCAAATATTGAATCATTTACCTTAATTAAATTCATTAAATCTATAAGATGAAATTTCAAGTAAAATTTTGAAGCAATTTCTTACAGATTGGGTGTTGCTATGCTCCATTTGCCGAATTAATAGAAGAACTTGCAAAAATGAGATCTGGTATAAGTACATTAAGGAAATCACAAAGTAACAGATAATGACAGGGTGGAAGAAAGGAAAACACATAGAAATGGACAATAACAGTTTTAAAGCTGAAAGAGTGTTGATGGCTGAAGGATACAAAAGTAACCATCAAGGTATAGTTCACTGCTTTATTATAGTAGACTTCAATGTTGATAGATGTTGCATTTAACTGTAAAGGCGAGAAGCAGTCCCCACCATCATCCACAGACGGACTCTCCATTAACCCTTCTAGCCGAAAAGAATCGTGCTCTCCTTCTATAAGAATGCATATAACAGAAATAAAGGAAATTAATTACAGAAAATAATTCTGAACTAAACCTGTATAAAAACAGAAATAAGGAAATAAGTATCTCATGTTAGAACATAACATCTGAGTGAAATTTGGAGGGAAAAACAAATAAAATATAATATTCAATATGTATATTAAGAAAGAGAAAAGCAAGAAGGAACAGAAAGTATTCATACGCTGAGAGAACTCAAGTACCATGTTTTGATGATGACATGCGTGAAACCTGTGCAGTGATTTCTACATTGCAATGTTTCTCCATGCCATGTAATGGAGCTGCAATAAGGGCAAAAAATAAAAATAGCAAGTTAGTACTTCAACGAGAACCAACAAGCAAAGGGGGGATCTCTTCGGTTCAAAGTATACTAATGAAGTAGATATATATTACAATGCTTTCTTCTCCACATCTTATGTCGTGAAGACTCTTGGAATACTTGAGATGAGAAAACTCCAAGCTGTATACAGAAAGCCATATATAAATTTTTTTATAATGTTCATTATACTCCCAAAAGTAACAACATCAACATTAACAGCACCTTTAACTCAAGTTAATTGGGGCCGGTGATACTCCCAAAAGTAACAAAGATAATATTTTTTTACAAACACATATCCACAATGAGAACATGTTAGCAATTACTCTCCTGAATTAATTCCATCAAATAATGACAAGCAGGCATACCCCACTCTATAGAACCTAAATGTGATCTTATTTCATGTTTTTGAGGAGATATGAAGGGATTCCAACATTTGGAAAATTTTAATATAGTCAAGATTTAGATTTAAAGCTGTAAGAACACTCTAAAAAAAGAACATCCTACAGGCCTGGCAGACGAATATTGCAGCAGATAATAACTTGCAGCTTCAAAAAAATTGAGACTATTCAAAAAATTGAGACTATGGTCAAGCTATCAAAGCAAAGATTAAATATGTGATTGATAGAATTAGTGCCTATAATTCAGGAAGTAATTAGTCGGCTGTTTTATTGTTTATTCCTTGTATAGTTTTAGTCCACCCTTGTGTATAGACATGAGTACATGACTTAGGATTGTAATTCTAATACACATCAGAAATTCATTTTTTTACAACAGATGAGCTTATAACGAAAAATAAAATCAAGCCCATGAAAAGAATAACACAAATTTGGATCATACCATCCTTAAATTCCATGACACTAAGAAATGTCAATTATACAGAATAAAGAATAATAACATTTTCTATTGAAAAAAGACGCAATACCAGATGATATGGATTGGATAAAATATAATCTCCATCCTGATTTAACCCCCCCTCTTTTCCCCTGCAATAAGAGAAAAGAATAAAGAAATCATTCAGCACATTTAAATATTATAGAATTAGCACCGCTATTTGAATTTTAAATTTATTATTATTATCAAATAAAATACAACTCAACAAACAACATAGAGCTTTAAAGAAATGATTCAAGATAAAAGGCCAAACTAGGAAGAAAATAAATATTAAAAATTTGAACAATCACGATAACATATCTCAACTTGTCTGCCAAATTATGCCTAACTGGGAATGCAGTGAAAAGTAAAGCAAGGTTCAATTGAACATAAATGAGATTAAATCAGAAATATGTCATAATCTCGCACATTAGAAAAAAAAAATATGCCAGTTAGTTTTTCAGATAAGACCCTTCAGGGTGCTGATAGCTTCTACAAGTCAGAATGGATTTGACAGAAATTATGAAAATTGAATTTAAGCCGATACGTAGACTAGAAATATAAGGCATGTCTTAAGTAATACTAATGAATTCCTTTATGTCATTTACAATACCACTAAACAAAAAATGAGTTTTTCTTGATTAATTTAATGTTTCACTCTTTGTTTTTACTAGCAGCTGATCACAATCAATTTTATGCTAAACAAATGTTATCAAGCAGCAATGTTTACTAAGTTCTGAATGCAAAGTTAGCAATTAATACTTAATTAGCCATTTTTCATTCGTAAATTACAATGTCCTCTAGTAATTAAACAATACTGCATTAGCAAGAAAGGCATCATTTATCATATAGCAATCTGCAAAATGTATGTATGAAAAGATTTAACCCAGAAAGAAAAATAGACCATTCTCAGACTCAATGCTGTAGGCATCTGAATGCAATAAGGCAGCATATAAATTGAGTTGCACAACTTATTGGTGTTCACCTGTTGGCTACCATTCGAAGCTGCCTATAAGGCCATATATATACACCTTCTACTCTGATTTGAGCTCCACCAACATTGTATTCATTGTCAAATACATCATGGAATATGACTACCCCCTGATAAATAAGCATAACAAAGAGAAATAATTTTTGTGAGAAGTTGGCATGACTGAGTCTATAAATTTTCATCAATAAAAATATGTATTATTGTTTAATGCAACAAAGCGGTAAAGTTGTGCCTTGGTGACTGGTTGGTCATGGGTTCGAATCAGGAAACAACCTCTTTGCATATGCAAGGATAAAGCTGCGCACAATATCTCTTCCTGTTACCTTCGCATAATGAGGAGCCTCTGGACAATGGGGTACGTAGTAGTAGTTTAATGCAACAAAGGGTAATAATGCATGTGGCTTCATCCCCAAAAAGATGGTATTCAGCCCAGATTAAATTAGGATGAATGCATACACATACACTAGAAAAATGAAACATTCAAAATGCACATTGTTTTTGGATGAACAAAGAATTTATTAAGAAAGAAAAGATAACGACAAACACAAGAGGATAAGAAATTCTCAATAATAATGAAAACTACAACGAAAAAGAGAAGAATAAAAAAACTAAAAAGACTAAGAGCATGAAACATGCAGTACAGCACACCAATGACCAATCTCTCTGAATATTTGCCAAAGACACCTCCTTAAAAAGACCTTATGGATAACACCACAAAGAAGCTAAGTGAAAAACCCTGGCCCAAATGAAATCCAAAGGTAACACTTGACTAGTGAAAAATCTCACATTTCTTTCCAACCAAATACAGTTAATCAGCAACATTGATTGACACTGTAAAAAATATGGTCCCTAACATACCTAGGATCTGTAGAGATTATTATTGTTTCTGACGCTGACAGACTCAGGTCCTTAGAGACATTGTTTCATGCCATTATACAAAAGCATTTTATTACAATGAATAGGGCCCCATCACATGAGTTTGAAATATTGATTCATTTACAATAAAACACCCAACTGTTCAATGCATACTAAGGGTTAGAATACTAGGGTTATTTATGTGCTAGGAATCTTGTTATGTTAGAAGTTATATTGGGCTGTGTTTGTATTAGTAGTACAACACATTACGCTAAATTGACAAATTATCTACAACTAAATTAAGATGAATTAATGCATGTGTGAAGAACAAACAGAATGAAAAGAGCAACTTTGCTTAATTCTTTGGCATATCAAGAGGACAGACCTGGAAGTTCACTAACTTAAAGGACCCTTTGTACATAAATAGAATTTAAATACTAAAGGTAGAGAATTTAGATGCTACTTTGTTAGAAGCTGATGTTATTTTAAAATATAAGAGAACAAATAAGAAACTGTATCAAATGTGAAAGCTGACTTCCTTCTGAAACTAGTCATATAGTTCAACAACTCACCTGCACATAATGTACACCAGTTATCTTTGTGGGCATACTTAGTAATTCGATTACAGAATTTCCATTTATTTTTCTGATGTCTGGAAATCCGGTAGAACCATTTGTAGTATCTAAAAACTTCCAATTCCCTGCATTCAAAGAGGTCAGCATAGATATATCATCAGACTGTAACAAGGTTGTATACTCATTCCAAAATAAGTTAGCGAACAAAGTTTATTCTAAATATGCATTCATTTACAAATGCATATTTTGATGAATTGAACAAAATTCTTTTTATTACATGATTAGTCCAAATGCCATAGGTTTAGTTTGTCCAAGGGAGCAAAGTATCCATTTTTCTAAATAGATGCTACCCCCCTAAGCCATTATATTCTCCATCCACTGGCAGGCATCTAAGAATGTTTATTAACTTAAGCAAGAGGTAAGAAGCATAGGTTAGGATCCAATTGAAAGATATGGGACTTTAGTCCCATATTGGAAGTATGGGATTCTAGCAACAATTTTGGTCCTTGAAAAAGACAATTTGATCCATGAAATTAAAAAGTATGAGCTCATTCAAAAATTCAAGAAGGCACAGAAAAGACATGTTTGAAATGATAATATCATGTAATTGTGACAGTTCAGATATAGTTCATTATCCAATCATATATCCTCTAAACAGATATCAACTAAGCATTAAGCATTTTGAATTAAGACTGGGCCTAATTCAACCCCAAGAATGAGCTCCTCAGGTGAGGATTGCCTTAGCCTTTATAATCTCTAATTCTCTATTTTGGTCATATCTACAGTCAATATGAGATTTCAACATGCCTGGACATTTGGAGGAAATTGTATTACTGTAGGACTTTATATATATATATATATATATATATATATATATATATATATATATAGCATTGAAAAAACCACAGGGCTAGATAGATTTTTGGATAGTCAAGAGTGGCCCAATATCAGATTTATGATAGGTTTTGATACCATCTTGAACTTGGGTTGGTCCTAACTACACCCCAAAAACTAGCCCGTGAGGTGAGGATTGCCCAAGCTTTTATAAACTCTAATTATATATATATATATATATATATAGCATTGAAAAAACCACAGGGCTAGATTTTTGGATAGTCAAGAGTGGCCCAATATCAGATTTATGATAGGTTTTGATACCATCTTGAACTTGGGTTGGTCCTAACTACACCCCAAAAACTAGCCCGTGAGGTGAGGATTGCCCAAGCTTTTATAAACTCTAATTTGGCCATATCTAAAGTCAATATGGGATCTCAATGAAGTAGTACCTCAGCAGTCAAAAATACATCCAACTATGTAACTAATTAGATCAAACATTTGCTGATAAAAAAAAAAAAATTATATCAAACATTTGCACTACATACCAAAACTATACCCCAATGTTGTCAACATAAACATACATTTCTGTAAATAAAGAATACCAACCTCTGTAAGTTCCGCTTATGTTCCATTGTGAAAATGGACCTAAGTCACTTTCGTCTTTTCTTGTAAAAACCCACTGAAAGAAGCAATGTCAATACAGATAAATGAATGTATTTGACACAAGCATTTAAATACCAGTTTATCACTGAAAATAATATTTAATTTTTAATGATAAGCCACATTGCATTGTAGAGATGTGGTAAAATGATAGTCCTAGGAAGAATGCTAAGGATCTTGCAACCAAACCACACACAACAAAAATAAATGGTCCATTGCAAAAAACTTAATTGTAAAAGATTCAATTTATTTCTCATTTGATGATTCAATGTGTGTCATCTATGTCTAAATACAAGTTCTGCAAATGTGGGCAACTACAAAAAATTGTTTAAATATGAAGTAATAATGTTTGCAAGTGCTAATTATGATTGATATTTGTTTGAATTCCAATAAACGGGTTTATGATAGCATATAATGATATAAATTATAAGCACATTAAGATAGCAATAATTGGCCATGTGATCTTTGCAAATTTGTCTATCCTCAACCACTTTCAGGGTTAAACATGAAGGATAAGTTCAAATGTATAGTTCTTTGTTAATGTTGAGAGGGGATCATTAAGCCACTCCAAATATAACTAAGTGCATTTTGACATACAATTCTAATAAAGAACACATGAGTATTATTTCATTGCAGATCCTTACTCCACTAGTCTAAAGCATTAGCAAGGTGTGTGTCCTCTCTGGTGCTTACATCTAGCAAATTAACAGTGAATTTGACTATGCATTGAGACATTCTAAACATATTAACTTAAAACTCAACCTACACACAAATGCCTTCAGCCCTTTCCCAAAACCACATTGCTTTATTTTATTCTAGCTTGACATTAAACATCAAATTTTATGTTTCCACTTTACAAAAGGCAAAAATAAAAGAACAAAAAACAGTAACACCTAAGCAAAATCCTTTACAATTAAAAATTAAGAAAGAAATGATCAATTTCAAGGCCAAAACAAAGCATGACAAACTAGATTCAAATTTACAATCACAATCCACAAATTACCACTCCAAAAAACAACATAGGAGCTAATTCTAAAACCAATAGCAATAAAGCAACAAAAATCTAATTACAACACACTAAACATACCTCATCACCCCATGAATTAGTTCTGTCCCTCAAGGGTCTCAAACCTGCTACAGGACTGGAAAACAGCATAAACACCAACCACCCACATGCAATTCTCAGCAAAATCCCCACTCCTCTCCTCTCAAGTTTCAATCTTTCAGAGTCAACCTCAACCATGTCAAAACCCAAACACAGCATACCTCACAAAAACTTCAATTTGAACAACCCAGTTCCCAGGTGATCACAAGGAATCCAAAAGAAAAATCCAAAGCCCATCACAGGAAACTGCTTAAGAAAGACAAAGGGTTGCTTCAAATGGAGTCAAAGGAACGAATCACCGGGTCACAAACAACAACGAGTCACCTCACTCACAGAAAGAGATTGATTCAGATAAGAGGAGATGGAGAGAGAGACAGTGAAAGGCCAACGACTAGGAAACAAAATTCGCTTCACCAGCAAGGTCTGCCACCAAATGAAGCCACCTTAGTTGTGATTAAAAAAATGGCAATTATGGGTTAACAAAATATATTATGGTTTCGGGTTTGGAGCAGAAAAAGAAAAAACAAAGAATTGTGGGGTTTGTTTGAAGGACAAGGACTAAGAGCAGTGGTTGACGAGGTTGGGTGTACTGTACTGTGCAGTTGGCTGCGGTTTGCTATAGTAGGGAAATGAATACGCGCCCTGTGGGGCGTGTTCTCACGTGCCGGGGAAACAAAGTAATAAAAATAGCCTTAAGTTACTCGTGTATTTTGATCCGCAGGTTCCAGTTGTATAAATTTTTGGGTCCTCTACGGACCGCAATTATGCGGTTTTATCATTTCATCAGTTTTTTTTGTTATAATGTTTAACAAATTTTATTGATATAATAGTAGATGATAAGAAGGTAACTAATGTGTGGTTTGACATATATGTTATGTTAAAGTGATTTTAATTATAATTTTAATTCGTATAATTATGATATTAGAAAGATTAAAAGTATAACTAAATTATATTAATATCATAATCCAATATCATGTTAGCAAAAATCTATTAAATACTTAATAGCACATTGACAAAAAGACCATAATCACACATTACAATACTTGAAAGATCAGGTAAGTAGATAAGTCCAATGTATCTATAGTTATATTAAACCTGATGCACTTTACACCTTAGCATTTGGTCACATTAAGCGATAGTCTAAACACACCATTTGTTTATATAATCAAATATTTTCACAGTATTAATTATTAAAAAGGTTGATAATATATTGATTAAAATGTTATATACGGTTTGTTTGTTTGTTTTTTTTTTTTTTACTGCAAAAGGGCTCGTAACATTTCATGAATAAGAACTTTGATACAATTAAGAGGATATCAAAAGATTGTGGACTAGCATAGAATCGAAACACCCTAATTAACAATAATTAACAAGAGAGTAAAGGACTTGATTTGCTTGTCTATGGATTAAACTTACCGAAGAGATGTGAATACTACTTAGATTCTGTTTACTAGCTAGCAGATATAATGAGCCCTAATTTTGAGTTGTTGCCATTTGAATGAAGCAAGTCATACACGTGCTTGCAGTCAATCTAAAAGGTTACACTGCTGAAACCTTTATCTTTTACCCAAGCGATTGCTGCTAGTTAGGCTAAGGCTAAGGTATGTCACCACCATGTGAAAGGAAGTTATGGTCAAGGAGAATTCACCTTCTGAATTTCAAAGAACTGCTCCCATGCCACAACTAGCTGCAGGCTTGGTCTAGCACGTGGTATAGACATCACGAAACGGTGTGTGGAGTCGATTGTCAAGTTGATCTCCATTGACTAATGACATCCTTTGCAGCTCCTAACAATAACAATAAGTGCTTTAGCATATGCTCCCATATTTTTTCATTTCGCCTTTTCCATAAACACCGTAGGGCAATAAAGGTTACTTGTTGGGCTTCATTCAGAGATGTCAGAATGTTGAAGGCACGGTCCTTCAAATTCTCAGCATTTTCAATCATAGAGCTAATTTGATTCCAACAGCCAGATAGAGTCGATACGCTAACAACATTGGGGCATCCTAAGAAGGCGTGCCAAGTAGATTCATGGTCAGTATTACAATGAGGACAAGTCATGGGACATTGGACTCTTTTAGATATCAATCTCATCATGGTTGAGAGACAAATCCTGCAATCACTTCCATAAAAAAATTGTTATTTTATGTGGAATTTTCAAGGACCATAACGTGCTTCCAATCTCCAGGGGTTCTCAGCTCGTGATTATTAATAAGGGATTCCATGGTGTGGTAATTAATAAGCCGACTTCACTGAGTAATTACCATCTTTGGTAAATTTTTCCATATCATTTTGTCTTCACATTGAGCGGAATGAATTAGCAGTGCTTGTATGGCAACAATATCTTGATTGAAGATATCATGAGAAGAATATCTTGACGTCAACATTAGTATTATGATCTATGAGCTCGCAGACTTGGAGGTCCTGCAAACCTTCGTACAGTCCAAAATAGTAAAATGACACGTGACTGTCAAATAAAGGTCACCATACACGTGGACACCCTCAACGTCAGTACTGCTACATAAATTGTTCCCATTCAGTCCCAAGTGTCAACTCGGACACACGTGTCCAGGTTCCATGTCAGCATTGCTACAGGAACGCAGACGTCAACCTTCTACAGTAGCACGAACACCAACAATATTATCTCTTTATTAACAGCATATCAAATATGTCAGGATATTCAAATAGGTGCAACCATCTTATCATATAAATATCCCAACAAGTTATCTATAAATTGTTACTTATCTACAAGTAACAATATATCGATAAGGTACACATTATCCTCTATTTGAATTAGATAACTGCCTGCTATTATCTATTATTATCTTATCAACATATTATCAATAAACAAAACTCCAAGGCCCATACTTCACGCTATAAATACAGCCTTACAGGTTCTCTCTAACTCACTCCGAATACATCTTGAATTCATTCAACACTCACTCGAGACTTATTTACAATACTTGAATGCATTACTCAAGTTATTCATTCTCTACATCTCATACTGGGTTCTCACATTCGGTTATTTTCAACAATTGATGTACTTACTTGAGCGTCGGAGTGTTTTTCACTACTAGAAAAATAGGTTTTAACATCGCCATTTTAACATCGGTTATTGGGAAAACCGATGTTAACGAAAACGCGGTGACAAATTTGTAAATAAATGGACTTTGTTAACATCGGTTTCGTTAAAAACCTCCAAAACCGATGTTAAGTTGTTGTCGTTAACATCGGTTTTCCAGGTTTTTAAGAGAAACCGATGTTAACAGAAAGACTTTAACATCGGTTTTCCAGATTTTTAAGAAAAACCGATGTTAACAGGAATAATTTAACATCGGTTTTCCAGA
>PYAF01002115.1:220545-236160 GCA_007407185.1 Glycine tomentella
CTTTTCAGCGCTTTCATGTATGACAACTCCACATCGGTTGTTGGTGACAAACCGATGTCCTTTACATTTGGTAACATCGGTTTTCAAAACCGATGTTAAATTCTCCACTTTCAACGTCGCCTGATTCAACATCGCTCGATAACCGATGTTAAAAGTCCAAAATAACCGATGTTGAAAGCTGCTTTTCTAGTAGTGTTTCCTTTGTTTTGCAGGTCCCTCCTCTAAGCAAAGCCTACTCATTATCCGACATGCAGAATTTGGAGTCCACCTAAACCACGTCTAGCTCACACATGGAATTTCCAGATTTTGGTTAGAACACATTCGATATGCACACTTTGGATATAGGAATTATCAATTGTCCTCAACCATGGATCATTCTAAGCATTTATTTTTTGACCATTTCCCAAACGCCATCTAGTGCCATGTTTGACCACCCGTGAAGAATAGATGTCACACCATGTTAAGCTTGGGTTGTAATCCAATTTGGCTTGCAAAAAGTCCCCATTCGAGAAATATTTAGCTTTGAAGACTCTAGTTACAATACATCTTGTTCAGAAAGTAGTTTTAAATCTTATTTCCCTAGCGTGATGATTAAAGTCGTAAAAATTGATGAAAATTCATACCTTTGTACTCCTTCCTCGTACTTAGACGATCCCAATTAAGACAATGGACGCTCTTTGAATTATTTTTATTAGTGTCCCACCAAAAAGAATTTAGCATCTTTTAAATCTTATCACCCAAAGATTCAAGAGGCAAGAATGCACTCGTGCAACAAGATGAGATAACTTAGGTTACTAACTGACTTGGTAAGGAATTCTTTACCTGCCTTGAAGAGATACTTACTTAACCAATAACTTATTATCTTTGAGATTCTATCTTTCAAGTAATTAAAGATGGTCTTCCTCTTCTTTCCAACCATGCATGACAAACTCAAATATTTTTATTCACTACTACAAAAACAACCTTTTAGGACAATAGAACAACGACGGTTCTATCATCTTTAAAAAATTTCTAGTGGTATTTTTGTAAATAAAGGAATGCGTTAATGACGATTTTACTTAAAACTATTGTAAAGACACTCAAATCTAAGACGATTTTGGTGAAAAACGTCATAAAATAACATAACTTTAAAGACAGTTTTACCAAAATCGTCATAAGGGGGTGCTACCTGTCTTGGCTTTGTTCATGCTGAATCTCTTCAAGATCTTCTCAACATACTTCTCTTGACTTAGCCACAGTAGCTTCTTCTTTCTATCCCGGATGATCTTCATTCTGAGAATCTGCTTTGCAAGGCTGAGGTCCTTCATTGCGAAGGACGAACTCAACGCCTTCTTCAAGGCAACAATCTTTTCTTTGCTTTGCCCTACAATCAACATGTCGTCAACATATAACAACAAAATCAGAAAATCTCCATTCTCATACCTCTTTATAGATACACAGTGGTCAACCTCAGTCTTCATGAACTTGTGATCAGTCATGAAGAATTCAAATTTCTTGTACCACTGTCGAGGTGCTTATTGCAAGCCATAGAGACTCTTCTTCAATCGGTATATCATGCTTCGCATCCCGGAGCTCGGAACCCTTCAGGTTGCTCCATATATATTTCTTCTTCCAACTCATCATAAAGAAATGTTGTTTTCATGTCCAATTATTCTACCTCAAGATCCGTTGAAGTCACCATGGCTAACACAGTTGGGATCGAGGTCATCTTCACAACAGAAGAGAATATCTCCTCAAAATCAATCCCTTTCTTCTAATTGCAGCCTTTAACTACAATTCGGGCTTTGTATCTCGGCTTCTAGCCGTTCTCTTCCTGTTTGATTTTGTACACCCACTTGTTCTTCAGAGCTCGTCTCCCTTTAGGCAACTCGGTCAGCTCATAAGTCTGGTTTTCGTGCAGGGACTTCATCTCATCCTGCATTACTTTCTCTCGTTCTTCTTTTTCTGAGCTCGTTATGGCGTCATCATAACTTTGAGGCTCACCGTCTTCAGCAATGATGTTGTATTCATCAGGTGGGTAACTTGTAGAAGGTCTTCTTTATCTAGTGGGGTATCTCGGCTGTTCTTCTTCAGCCGCTTGAGAATTTGGTTCATCATCTTCATCTCGGTCCTCGTCATCAACATGGACCTCACTATCTCGATCCTCATCAGCTTCTTGCTAGTCATCATTTTCATCGGTTTCTCTTATTTCAGCTCAAATAGGAGGGACAGGTTCTTCACTTCGAACAAGAGGGACGGCTTCTTCACTTCAAACAATAACCCGGACTTTGGGCTTCGAGATGTCATAAAGAGTCTCATCTTCATGAAAGATCACATTCTGACTTCTCACTTTCCTCTTGTTGATAGGATCCCAAAGTCTAAACCCGAACTCAATTTTCGGCGAACCGAGGTGGGTGCATTCCTTCATCTTTGCATTGAGCTTTGCCCTTTCATCTTTAGGGATATGCACAAAGGCTCGACATCCAAACACCTTTAGGTGTTCATAAGTTATCTTTCGACCTGTCCAGACTTCCTCTGGAACTTCTCCTTCAAGCGGTCGTGATGGTGAGAGATTGATCAAATCAATAGTTGTTCTGACAGCTTTTCCCAAGAATGATTTCGGCAACCCGGCATTGGACAACATACTTCAGACTTTCTCTTCAATAGTCTGGTTCATCCTCTCAGCCAGTCCATTCGATTGTGGAGTCTTGGGAGGCGTCTTCTCAAGTCGGATCCCGGCTTCTCTATAGTAAGCATCGAAGGGACCACAATATTCACCACCATTATCTGAGCAAACAACTTTCAAATTCATGTCAGTCTCCCTTTCCATCATAGCATGGAATTCTTTGAAGGATTGGAGTACCTGGTCTTTTGTCTTCAACAAATAAACCCACACTTTGCGGAAATGATCATCAATAAAAGAAACAAAGTATTGAGCTCCACCAAGTGATCTCTCGGACATGGAGCAAACATCAGTATGGACGAGGTCAAGAATATTCTTGCGTCGTCTGGGTTGATTCGGTCTCACAAACGAGACCCGGTGCTGCTTTCCAGCTAGGCAGTGCATGCAACTCTCCAACACTTGACCCTTCAACCCGGTCAATAGCTGTTTCTTCTCCAAAATCTGGAGTCCTTTCTCACTCATGTGGTCGAGGTGCTTGTGTCACAGCTCCAAGCTTGGTCCATCCCAGACAGAATTGGCTTCACCATCATTTATCTTTCCTTGTATCACACACAAGGAGCCTTCTTTTTTTCCTCAGGCCATGACGAAATTTTCCTTGGTCAACTTCCATCTACTTCCTCCGAAGTAGTTCACCAACTCGACATCATCTAGCTTGCCAACCGAGATCAGGTTCAAACACATGTTAGGCACATGCCTTACATCCTTCAACACAAGTCGGCACCCGACATTCGTGGTCAGGGTTACATCACCGACACCAACAATCTTGCTGGTCACCTGATTTTCCATCTTCACGACACCAAAATCTCCCTCTCTGTAGGCAGAAAAGAATCCCTAATGTGGGGTGACGTGGAATGAGGCACTGGAATCAACAATCCAAATGCAGTCATCATAAGCTATATTCAAAATTTATTGGCCAAGGAAGAATATCTCGACATTCGGGTTAGCAGCCACAGTCGTGGTGCTCTGATCATTCCTCTTCTTGGGAACAATTTGATCCGGCTTCACACAGCCGTTATGTTCATCATTCTGCAGAGTCCTGCAGTCCGATTTCTTGTGTCCTACCTTCCCACAGTAGAAGCACTTCAAATCATACTTTGGCCTTGATCGACCTCTGGACTTATCATGTCTATCCCGGTCCTGATTCTTGCCACGACCCCGGAAGTCGGATTTTCCTCTGTTCTTAGCAATGTCAGCCTCAAACGTGCTTGATACACCTCATTCTCTTCTCCTGACTTCTTTATTTAGTAGGTTGTTTGTCACGACATCCATCGTCAGTTTTCCTTCTGGAACCGAGTTACTCAATGTCACTACCAGAGTATCCCAACTTTCTGGCAATAAACTCAGCAACAACAAAGCTTGCATCTTGCCATCAATTTCTGTATTGGCTTTGGATAGTTGATTCAAAATACCTTTGTAGTTATTGAGGTACTCAATCATAGTCATGTCATCCTTGTACTCCAGCTTCACAAGTCGGCGAACCAGGTGTGCTTTATACCTGGGAGTCTTCTTCTGAATCATGGATTCCAGCTTGTTCCACAATTCATACGCGTTCGTAAACTCAGACACGTGCTCAAAGAGGCTTTTGTCAATATATTTCCTGATCGTCGCAACCGCCTTACGACTCAGGATCTCCTAGTCCTTGTCGGTCACACCTGTCGGTCTCTCCTCAAGGACAATGGACTTATACAAATCTCTGAAGATAAGATGATCTTCCATCATCGATCTCCATCTCGTCTCCTTCAGAACCCTCGAACCTGGGCTCTGATACCACTGTTGGGTCAAAACGGACCCTCAAATCAAATGCAGAAGCGAAAAATGTAAGAGGAGAGAGATAGATAAGAACACAATCAATTTGTTTAACATGGGAAAACCTTCCTCAATTTGAAGAAGTAAAAAACACGCAGGACACTAATCCAGAATCGAACTTCCACTATAACAATAAAGGTTACACAGGATCAAAATACACAAAGTTGGTGGTTCACTCAACCTCTCCAACAATAGTGATAATCAAACTCCCTAGAATGTTTCACTCAAACTCTCTCTAGAGATCTCTCAAATGCAAAGCAGAAGACTTGCTTAAATGTGCTCTCAAGAATGTCACTTGAGGCTCTCAAATTCTTTATAACGCTTTTGTCTATTTTTGTCTAAGTCTAACCTACCTCCACCCTCAACTAATGTATTTATAGTGGTGGATTAGGTTTAGGGTTTTAGAACCCTCAATGGTTTGGGTCAGCATTGGAGGAGTAAGGCCCAATCCAACACAATGTAACCCTAACGTTGGTGGAATAAGAGTGAGGGATAGGCAGGGGAAGTCGTCGTGTCATGGCTGGATGAGGATGAGGAAAGAGAGAGGTGCGACGAGGAGATGGAAAGGGATTTGGCGTCGAAAGAATTTGAAGTTATCATCGACACATTTTTCGAGGAGAGTGAAGACGACATCATTTTGCTGTATTAAACAAAATAAGTTGCAGTAAACATTTTACTGTCACTCCAGTACAATATTGGAGAAGAAGCATATTGTTATGATCATTCTGTTTCTGTGATGTTATTGGTCTTCTTTTTTTTGGATGAATTGTTGTTAAGTATATTTTGGTTAAAAGTTTCTCCTGCACCAGAAGTATTAACTTGTTTGGATTGAGTTTGTGCTTATTAAAATTCTTAGTTGTGGCAGTGTAGGGGTTATTGATCGAGGGGATGACGAGTGTTGAAAAAGAGCATGCAGTGAGAGCAGGAGGGACGGGGGAAAGGGAGAACTGACAAAGGAAATGGGTTTCCTCTGGCAGGTGTTAACAGAAGAGAAGTTTCATTGGCTTCTCTCTAATGAGATGGTTAATTCACTGGTTGGTCATGTTCAAATATGACACTCAAATTCCATTTTTCTTTACTACAATTTGTAAGTTGTGTCCTAATAATTGAATCATGTGGCTTGAGAATGTATGTAGTGATCCATTGTGCCTATGTTGCAGTGCCTTGAGACTATAAAAACTCATTTTGCTTACAATGTTGCACGAGAAAATATCCAAAGTTGTTTAACAAATAGGATTTTGAGTGATATCTTTGAAAGGAAAATTGGAGATGTAACTCAAGTAATTGGACTAAATACTTTATATGGGTACAATATGATAGACATTGTAAAATTATTTATTTATTTATTTATTTCTAAAAGGAATTAGCTAAATTCTTATTTCTCCTTGTGAGGAGTTTTTTAATTGATAATCTTCTAGTGAATATTTACTTAAACAACCTTGTTTAAGTTTAAGGGAACAAGTATATGTAGTTGCCATTACTGCTAAGTTAAATTTATTATGAATCTCTGGTTGTTGCATTATGACGATCTCTTATAATTAAAACACTAGCTAGTGAAATCTAGTTGTCTTATTTGTCAATTCTTAGCAATAACTAAGCTGCAAAGGAGGGAAGTGCACAATTTGGATAATAGTTGGTTGAGTGACAGGCTAGAAAGTTTGGTGTAAATAAACCATATTTTTATCAAAATTCCTAAACAATCAAACTAGCCTTAAGCATTTCCACATGTGATTATGCTTTATGATTAGTTCAAAGCATGATTTTAGGTTGAGGTTGTAGTTACTTGAAGTAGTTTACAATTGTTGAAATTATTACAAGAAATTATGAGAAATTGCACATGTCAGTGTGGATACTTCAAAAATTGCAAACTACAATTTGAAAGCATCGTTTCCAAAATTGGGATCATCTACACTTATTTTTGAAAGTACATTATCACACTCTGACCCTTGAGAACTTTTTCTTGTATAATTATTTTTTATTTTAAAAATTGCATATGAGTAAATTGAGTATGAATAATGTACTACATGCCATTCACATCCTTAGTTAGAAATATTGATGTAAGGCCTACTACATCGACATTGGAAAGTGGTGACACCAATGTCCAGGTGTAATTAGCAATGAGGGGTAGGTGCTGCTTGGAGAACAGCAGGTGTGGAGCCAGGGTCTACAGTAGTCATTTTTGGGTGGGGAAGTATTGGATTAGCATTAAGGAATCCACATAGCTTTTTTTTTTGTGTGTGTGTGTGTGTTTTGTGGTTTATTATACTCAAACGCTCATTGCAAGTGAATGGTTTCCTAGGTTGACGATGGAGCTAGACTTTGTGGAGAACTAGGATTATAGGTGTGGATGTCAACCCAGAAAAATATGAAACTCGTAATGCATTATCTGCTTAATGATAATGCTTAAATAATTTTGTTTTGTTTCATTATTGTGCTCAAATTATGTAATTGATTTTGTGGATTTGTTCCTCTGATTTACTCAAGAAAAAAGTTTAGACTCACTGACTTTGTCCACGTTGGAGAAAGTGAAAACAAATCCGTGAGCCAGGTCTACCCTCTTCTAAGCTCTAATCTTTATTTAATTTAGTTGCCTTAAGTCTTGAAATTTCCTTCTCATATGTGCTTGTTTAGCAGGCTATCATAGAGATGACTGTTGGGGGAGCAAATTATTGCTTTCTATGTAGCACCGACACCGACACACGACACGCGACACGACACGACTCTACTCTCCGACACGACAATCTTAAAAAACTGTGGATTTCGACACGTTGGGACACGTTTTAATATTAAATAATATTTTTAATTTATATAGTGTATATTTTATTTAATATTCAATAATTTAACCAAAAAAATTAAACTAAACTAATAATACTCATCAATGTAACAAAAAAAATTCAAAGAGGTTGCATTTCAATCTTCAAAACAAAATATTCAATTATCCATAGACATACATAAAATATGAAGATTATTGTCATGGAGCATTTTCATCAATAACATTTGACTCCATCTCTGGCTCATCAAGTGAAAGAATAGCAACTTTAACCATTCCAACATCTTCAAATTATCAAATGTATCTCCAGCAATGTCCCACATTTTACTCTCCCCTTGTGTATATTGTGGACTCTTTCTTGATAAGAGCCGAAGGTTTCTATGTATATAAACCAAGTCTTCAGCACGTTTTGGAGTCATCTTATTCCTCCTTACATAATGCACAAAAGAATAGGTACTCCAATTGTGTTCAGCACACGATGAAGAAGAAGGTTGTGCAACAAGTCTCAATGCTATCTTTTGAAACATAGGTGCACAAGCACCATGAAGCACCCACCAAGCTTTGGGCTCCATAGAATATCGATTTTGGATGACATCATAATCTCTAAAACCCCCACTTGTACTAGCAAAGTCCACATACTTCGAATTTATTTTATTCCAGTCCTCCAAGTTAGGAAAATATCTCTTTAAGCATTTTTGTCTTTCTTGATTAATCTCTTGATCCTTGTGTGGAGGAACTCGACTAGAATCTTCATCAAGCCATTGTTGACTATAGTATCTAAAAGAAAAAAAAAAGAAAAACAATTAACAAATTATATCAAACAAGAGAAGTATTAAGTCCATTCATATTCAAAAGCTTACTTGGGATTCAAAGCATGTACCAAACAATGAAGTGGAGTTGAATTTTTGGTCCAACAATCCACAAGAATGCCATGGACTACGTCATGAAAAGTTAAGGTCTCATCAGTCCTCTTCAATTCATGCAAGTATATAGCTTTCTTCACTTTCTCAATCATCTCATCCCACATATCATAAATTAAATGAAGACAAGGTTTATCAGTGTCACAAATCCTAATCATATTATAAATTGGAGCAGTGAAAGCAAATATGTAATTAATTGAATCCCACCAAAGATCTTCCAATATCTTTTCTTAACAAATTTCGCCCTCCCTAGATTATCATATTTGTACACACTCCATTTTTCACTAATTACCATATTTTGGAGACCACCTTTTATCAATTTGAACCTCTTTAGCATCACAATCATGGAAGAAAAGCAGGTTTCAGCTATAGAAAGCAACTTCAATCCCGTAAACTCATTAAACATTGACAATCTCATAGAATGATTATTATGAAATGTTTTATTGCAGAAACATCTCCAACAATATCAAAAATCCAACTACATTCCTCATATGTTATTTGATTATTCTTCACATTTTTAGCAGCACAAATATTTTTCATAGCTAAATTCAGTGTGTGAACAACACATGGTGTCCAAGTAATAGATGAAAATTCTTGCTAAATAAGATGTCCTGCTCCCTTACAATTTGCAGCATTATTCGTGATTACTTGAACCACTTTTTCATGTCCAACTTTTTGAATTACTTCTTGTAACAACCTAGCAATAAAATGTCTATCATTAGTCTCTCCTGATGTAACACCCCGTGTGCACCCGGCGTATTAACATTGTTATTATATCAGAATGACGCAGCGATTACAATATAATCAAAACAAAACTTAGGAAGCAGAAACAATATCAAAAGTACATTATATACATATATGGTGAATTCTTGTACAAGGCAAGTACATTTTCTCAAAACTGTACAAATACAGGCATAATCAAAAATGTGAGCCAACGTGCTCAATCATCTATGCCTAGAGTTATCAACAATACTATCCCTGCTCAGGCCTCTTGCCTTGGGATCTATCAGCTACTCCTGTATCATCACCTGCAACATGAGCCCCAACAGGGGTGAGATAATAATCTCAGTAAATTCAGGGTTCCTGGAGGTTTCCCTCCCCCCTGGTTCACTCACAAGCACAGATCCAGAATAACAATATCAATTTATCATTCTCATATCATCAGCCTTCTCGGCTTCCATAAAACCTATAATAAACATATCACAATACAACCATAGTTATATACATATCATAAGTACTGAGAGAATGTCTATCCAATGGATAAACCCTCTTTAACTTTGTCCAACGCCTGAGGAGGATCATCTGACAGGTACCTTATCTTAGAACTTATTGCCTTTGCCTAAGAAGCTCATTTGATAGGTACGAGTCCTCAGAATCCCATTAGACTCTATCCAATGGCTAAGGAGGGTCGTCTGACAGGTACCTTATCTTAGGACTTATTGCCTTTGCCTAAGAAGTTCATCTAGCAGGTACATTTTCTTAGAACCACATTGGATACCTACTCCGTAGAAGGGCATCTGACAGGTACCTTACCTCAGGACTTATTGCCTTTGCCTGAGGAGCTCTCTGACAGGTACATTCCTACGGAATCTCCCTATTCTATTCTACTGGCCAGAGAATTCTCCTAATATCATATCATTATCTCTATCCTTTCATTCATTTCATCACTAATACAAAATATAACACTATTTTAGTGTATAGACAATATCAATCATCATATCCAGGTCTTACTATAACAACAAAACAATATCCATATGCATAACATGTCAGACCATTACCCTCTTTGGGTACAGTGCAACACAAGAAAGGAGAACAAACTCCAAGAACAATGAGCTTACCTGGTCTCAGCTCAGTACCGGCTCTTTCGGCCTCGTGGTGACTACCACCAGCAGTCTGAATCTCACGCCCTACATTAGGCATGAAATCAAATCATCAGTAATGGTTTTCAACCGTTTGTATGAGAGGAAAACACTCTTTCCTTTCTATATCATCATCTCTATCTTCTAATTTAAAGTTTATCATAACCCAGCTTTTACTAGGCAATTCATCGACCCTCAGCGGTCTACCTTAGTCTGACTAAGGCCTTAGAGTCTTTTTAAGACTCGGTACCAACCAATTCAAAGTTTCCACTAATAACAAAAACCAATAGTTGTTCAACTTAGCCAAAACAGATATATCAACATATTTTCACAGTTCATTTGGCCTTATGAGCAACTCTTGTAAAGGTACTTAAGTTCATATAGATTATAGTACCTTCCATTCACTCACTCTTCTTCCTCCCAAAGCCAAACTCAACCCAAACTCAATCTTTATCACAATTTCAGTTTCAAGGTTCTATATTCCTCGGAACAACCTCCTGACTATTCTTTTCTAAAGAACCTAAGCCTAATTTCAGCCCTATCTCAAATGAGTCACTATACACTCCATTACCTATTACACAAATCAAACGGTGAAAGCGTGAGTTTCTTACCTCAAACCTGTCAAGGAAGGCTGGAGAATCCCTTCTCCCAGCTCTGGCGACTTTGAACCGCCTTCTTTTCCTCTCCACAACTCAGCTCTCTCAAGAATCTCAGGTAATGGGGTTTCTCTCAAAAGCTAGGCTGAAATTTGGCTCCTAAGTGGTTCTAATCAAGATTATAGGTGATTAGGAGGTGTTTAGATGGGTTATGATGAAGGTATGGAGCTTTTATGGCTCAGAAATGGCTGTTTGGCCAGAGGAAGAAGATGAATAGTATTTTTCCTTCCCTAAAACGCGAAATGGCCTTTTATATCTAGCCTGCCAAAGGTCTGGCGCTGATTGCGCCACCTCTAGCGCTAATCGCGCCAAGCTCCACCGACCTTGTGGCGCCAACCACGCCATTCCCGCGCCAACAGCACCAACATCCAGAACCTGTGGCGCTTCCCGCGCCAACCTTGGCACTCCTAGCGCTGGCTGCCAAACTATGGCGCCCCTTGCGCCACTATGGCGCCCCAAGCGTCAACCTCCAGGGACTCTGGCGCCCTACGCGCCAACCTGGCGCCCTTGGCGTCAGCTTCCAGAAATCATGGTGCTTCTCGCGTGAGCCTGGCGCCTCAAACGCCATCTTCCAGTGGGCATGGCACTGATCGCGCCAGCCTGGCGCTATCCGCGCCACATCTCTGCACTGGTTTCTGTAGAAGAAAATTCTGCAGAAAACCAGTGTTCTCCGCGTTGATGCTGGCGCCTTTCAGTCCAAGACTCAGGGTTATTATACCTGAACAATCAACTGATTTCAAAAACATGGTTTCACCATCAGATACTGCCATGAAATTAATAAGTGGTCTTCTTTGTGAATCACTTCATCCATCACTCACAATACTAACACCCTTCTCATTCCACCCAACTTGAATAGGTGCACACAACCTAGCAATATTTTCCTTCTCTTTCTGCAAAAGAGTGGTTCGCAAGGAGTTATATCCTGGTGGCAAATAACCTCCAATATTATTATCTGCGACATAAGTGAAGGCGGCTTGAAAGTATGAGTTCCTTACTAAAGTGAATGACAATCCTGGTGAATAAAACATCCTAGCAATCAAATGGTTTAATTCTTCACGTGCCCCGACATTGAACGCCCTCTCAATAGGATTTCTATATGAACTTCCACCATCACTTCCACTTCTTCTTTTTTTCAAGTTTGAATCCACGGAAAAACTAGAAGGGGGTAAAGGCACATTTTTGGATGCATTATTCTTCAATCTCTCACTAGCTTCTTGCTCTAATTTCTCCATCTCTAGCAAGTCTTTTGTCTACA
The DNA here is from genome assembly GCA_007407185.1 of Glycine tomentella. Taxonomy (NCBI): domain Eukaryota; kingdom Viridiplantae; phylum Streptophyta; class Magnoliopsida; order Fabales; family Fabaceae; genus Glycine; species Glycine tomentella. The sequence goes on from PYAF01002115.1 coordinate 232,474, forward strand.
CATGTAAACATTTTGCAATTCCTTTACCTGATAATTTTAACAAATGAGCCCTTATTCTAGTATATGAAATTTTAAAATCCTTTGAGCAAAAATTGCATTTCCAAGATATATTTCCTCCTGCTTCCGTTCCGATGCCTAATTTGGTAACATATTTCCATAATGGTTTCCTTAGAGATTCATCATCTCCCTACTTCCAATACTTGAATCCATTCTATAAAAAAATAAAGATAGCACAATAAGACATAAGGTTCAGTCCCAAACAGGAACAACACAAGAAGATTAAAAAATTGCATTAATCTGGTAGTGGCAACTGGTCCAATTTTATGTACAATCAAAACAAAACTCAGATTAAAGTGAGATTATATAGCTTAAGTGAGGTAACGGGTCAAATCCCAAGTATATTAAATATTTGAAGGAATTTTAAAATATTAAAATAAGATGGTATAAAATGAAAAATTCATGCGTTTAAGACAAAAAATTCTAATATATTAAAAAATTCAAATCCTAAGTATATTAAATAATGAATTAAGACAGTTGATTTTTTCTCACTTTTTGATTTTAAAATCTATATCATAGTATCATACTACTCAGTAATCAATTCATTATTTAAAATATATTACATTTTAAAATATTATTTACAAAACAAGTGTTAAAACTAAATAAAAAAAACATTAAGAGATGCATTTTCATCCCTTCGTGTTTTGTGTTTCTATCTTATCAAGGCTATAAACTTAAATTATCGGGTTTAGTGCTCCACTGTTACGTGTGGTGACTTGTTGAAATTGTGGTGATTTTTTAAAGAAAAAATACCATAAACTTTATTGAATAGTGGTGGTGGACCACTAGACCAAGAAAAAATGCTAAAAGTCACAAACAAAGTCACAAAGACACGTTTATTAAAAAGAATGAATAGTGCTGGTGGACCACTGGACCAAGAAAGAGTGCTAAAAGCCTCAAACAAAGTCAAAAAGACACGTTAATTAAAAAGAAAGCGTGTTAAAGCCTCAAACAAAGACACATTTATTAAAAAGAAAAAGTGCTAAACAAATATCACTGGAAACTGGAAAGAGATAAAACACAAGGAAAGCTGGAAAGGGGCAGTGAGAAGCTTTGGCGCCGGAGAAGCTTACTTGTGAGAACAGCGAACAATGACTGAGAAGCTTTGGTAGTAGTGAGAAGCTTTCGCCTTCTCTTTGCTCTGGACCAGTGGAAAGGAGTGCTAGTGGACTGGACACGCCGACACGGTTCGTACTTCGTAACGACGAAGCTTCTTCATTGAAGCTCTGGCGTGGGCGTGAACACAGTGGGAGCGCTAGTGAACCAGACATGGGAGTAAGCGAAAATTCCTGTTTAATTTTAGGGTTTAAGTTTTATTAATTTTTTATGTTTTTTACAAAAATTTCCTTTGACCCTGTCCGACGCGGTCAAAGTCGCGTGTCGAAACCGGTCAACGCATCGGAGTTGTTGACCGCGCGTCGGACACGATGTCGGAGCGTGTCACTATGTCGGAGCGTGTCCGACACGATTATCCTTGCTTTTTGACGTGTCTGTGCTTCATAGGTTAAAACTAATGTTTTCCCTACAATGTTGAGGAAAAACAATAGTTTTAGGAGTGGACAAGCCAGGATCCACGTTGAGCCTTAGTTGTAATGAGGTCCTTCATAGTGGGAAGAGCCTCGTGGGGTGCTTATTTGAAGGACTCAAACCCAAGTCTGATGTACCTATTCTCCTTAAACGCTACATGGACAAGGTACTTTGTGCAATTTCTTTTAATTTTTTTCAGTCTATGCTCTTGATCCCTTCTATTAACATAGTGATGATTATGTAAAATAATAATGCCATAAAGCCAAGTTTTCGGGATGCTTCTCTTTTAGTAATTTTCATCTCCAATTATCAACAGGAACTGAATTTGGATGAGTTTGTCACACGTGAGGTGGAGTGGAGTTCAAGGATATCAACAAAGCTTTTGATTTATTGATTGAAGGACAGTGCCTTCGGTGTGTGACTTGGATGGACAAATGAGTCCATTCTTGTACAAGTAATGTTGCTTTCAGCAATTTGAAGAATGCCATACAAGCTGCTCGTAAATGAGTTAAGGTTTGCTGATTAGATAATTTCTTATGTCTTGGAGTGCATAAATGAGTTATTGATGCTTTTGTGCCATGTACGTTTATTGGTGTTCTTTTTATTCCGATTCCTTGCTCATTCTTACAGAGGAAATACACATTGAACGTTTTGAAATTCCTGCAGGTGAAAATTATGTGGTGAAAATCAATTATTCATTCAAGGTACACTATTAGATCTATGTACATGCTCAACGAAAAAAATGTTTTAAATATATCTTTGATATATACTCAACTTGATTATAAAGACAGCTAGCTATAAACTCCAAATTTGCCCCTTCTTTATTTTAAAGGAATTTTCTAAAACTTTTTATGCATGTGTTTTTTTTTTTTTTTTTTTTAATAAGAACATGCAACCTGAAGGATGATTATTGAATGGGCCTTTCTCTGAAACAGAATATTGCACTGATTTAATTCTTTTTGGCATGAGGACTGAGGAGCTGACTTAATCCTGCAAAGCAAGTGGATCTAACAGTACCAAAGGTAACTTGACTGTAACTTGACTATACTCAATTCTCCTAGTGCTGCATCATCCTTCCCTCATTTTTCAAATGCTCACAATGTCAACTATATCTTCACGAGATTACTTTCTTTTCTTATCCCTTAATCCCTATATTTTCAATCATGTATGTGTTATTTTCAATTCATAATTTTCAATCATGTATGTGCTTTGTCAATAGTCTATGTGTAAGCAGGAAAGGATATTTGCATTTAGTTAAATGTTTTCTTAAAGCAAAAACTCTATTTTCAAATTGATGACATGGACTGAAGTTGGAAATTGGAATGCTATTTGACAATTGTTGAAGTTCAATCTTTGGGTAATGCCATTCTAAAACGCAAGCATATTTTTTAATAGAAGTTGTAAATTAGACACATAAGTAAATCTACTTTCTAAGACAATTTTTTCTAGAAATCATCTTAGAAGTACCATTTATTTTATTTTTTAAAAAAAAACTTCTAAGACAGTTTCTAGGGAAAATCGTCTTAGAAAGTGGAGCTTCTAAGATGATTTTTGGAATAAATTGTCTTAAAAGGTCCACTTTCTAAAACGATTTTTCTATGAACCATCTTAGAAGCATCATTTTTTTATTTATTTTAAAAAAAAACAACTTCTAAGACGATTCCGAGTAAAACCATCTTAGAAAGTGTACCTTTAAAGATGGTTTGAAAATCATCGTTAAAAGGCATAATGAGCGTCATAAAAACTACTTTTTCAATTGTGCTTGTTCCTAAACACCTATGAAATTAGAAATATTCTCTTTGAAAGTGTAGGTGGTGTTCTTGTAATATTGTTTTGTCTTTTAATACTATTAATAAGTATTATTTTTAAGTTATGCTTGTTCCCAAACACTAGGCATGGCAACGGTGTAACACCCCAATATTTCTATTTATTGTATATGGATTGATAGAAATATTTTAGGACTATTAGAAATTCAAAAGTAGTTTCTAAATGTTTTTACTTCTAAGAAGCAATTGAGCTAAATTCAAGCTATAGTTGAGTAATATTATGTGGTATAGAAAACTTGGATATAATCTTTAGAATTTCCTCTTAAATGTGTGGTAA
>PYAF01002115.1:256521-284764 GCA_007407185.1 Glycine tomentella
CAGCATTAGAATATAGAGCAGGCTTAAGTCACCTGTAACTGTTGTTACCAGTTACAGGTATGACAGTTAGTATAAATAGTAAGTAGGAGGTTGGGAAAAGGGGGGAAAAAACAGTTAATTGGTTAGGGAGGCTAGGCTCATATCCTAGAGTGTAACAGATTCATAAGAGAAATAAGAAGAGATTTACTTGGTTCTATCAGTTTTCTACAGTACAACCTAGACTTATGCATTTAAGTTTGAATGCAGAAATCTAAAAAGACATATATTTGAGTAAACTAACCTGAATTTCACTATAGTGCAAAATTCATCCCAATTTAAAAGGCAACCAGAAAAATTATCAAACATGATTTGAAGGGTGTATTACTTATTCACCTTACAGAATAGCTAAACAAAAGAACTTTGTCGCCCTGTGAAAACCATGAGTACAATAGTTTTTCAAGTGCTCGCATTTTTCCACAATGTGTCACATCACTGAGACCCATGAAGCTCTCATTTTGTGTGTTCCCCCCCACTAAATCAATATCAGGGCCAAAGACAGCAGCAGCAACCTCTGCATCTTTACTTTGTTTGTCAGGATCATCTTTGGGGTTTGGCTTAATCAGCTCAAGGTGGTTGCTTATCTAGCAAAAAGATACATAAACAAGTAACATTAAAATAATGTAAAGATGCATCATGAGCATGATCATAAATAAGTTTGCTCATTCAAGTAGACCATTAAATGGTGTGAACTGCAAGGCAACATTGCTCCACACTTTTCTGTCCAAATTGAGTGTGGATTATAATTGCTGCTAAACTAATAGTGCCTTGTACAACTTTACCTTAAGGATCTCAATAAAAGCATTAACGAAATAGGAAATTCAAATCACAAGTACTTAGTTCAGTAACAAGTTATTGTCAGTAAGTATTGGTTTTGAAAGCTGCTTATATATAAAATCCAGAGACTCTTGTATACATTAATTTCTCCACAGAATACATAGATCTCATTCAACATAATTAAATGTGAAAAATAGAGAATCCTGTACATAAACCAAATCTAGAATGGTGACCAATTAATTACCTGTAAGCAAAAAGTAAAAAAAAAAAAAAAAAAAGGAAACCAGTTTGATAATTATGCAAAGTAACATAAAGTCAATATAAGATTATAAGGCTTGCAGTATGGTAGATTACACAATGAGCAACATCGACCACCATGAAATGGAGAGTGTTTGAGTTTCACTTGCAAGATTTAAATTTATTGTCAAACCATATCCTTTTCAAATTGAATATTCATATCCTTGTCATCATCTACTTATCTTTATAGATAAAAAATATATATTTTTCTCACATTAAGCCGTTGCCTTCCCTTCTCTTCCCTGTTACAATTGAATTGAATCATAATAAATATTTTCCTACTATTACAAAGCAGAAACTCCTAAAAATGAATATAAAATTGCAACTGAATTCCAGTGCTATGAACAAAGTAGCTCTTAACAATATATTTTGCAAGGACAGTATAATAAAAAAGAGACAGAAATTCCAAAGATCTCACTCAACCTGTTGGAGCTTGACAAGGCATGGAAGGACAAGGCAAAACGGGCATGAATCACAACCATCAGGGTTATCTCTATGCAGGTAAGGCCATATAGCTCCATCTGGTACTATCCTCTTGCAACATTCGACTTGAGTAAGAGGGCTACCACAACTGCAAGGCAGGTTCTTATTTATAAGGCATTGAATGTCAGGAAGCTGTAACATTCTCCTGTAAATACGTTTTTGCACATCACTCATTGCACAAAACACAATGTTATCTTCCTTCCCCATCATAAGATGCCCAATGGTCTCTTCCTTTGTCCTTCTCAACAGATATTTATGAAGAACTGCCACAAGGTGTTGTTTTCTCTTATTAGCAATTTGGACAAACCTATCAGGAGCAGTTGACCTCTGGCCATGCTTAAGGGGTTCATCATAGAACTCACGAAAGTGATCCCGTGTTCCAAGGGATCCAGGTGCAACCCAATCAAAGAGATTGAACAATTCCATGATCTTATTTTGCATTGCAGTCCCAGTGAGACCATAGCGTCTTAGGGTTTTAATTTCTAAACATGCTTTATAGAGTTTTGATTTCTCATTCTTAAGTCGATGAGCCTCATCGATAATCACAATGTTCCAGTTAATATCTAACAACGAACTTCCATGAATCCTGTATGTGTCAAAACTGGTAATGAGTATTTCCACTTCATTTGCTTCCAATTTATCATATATCAGGTCCCGGTTTGCACCATGATAAATGGAAACACTGAAGTTAGACCACTTGGAGAATTCGCTCTCCCAGTTGTGGATAACAGAAGTTGGGCAAATTATTAATGCAGGATCTCTTTTCTCTACGTGGTTTTCCTTTAGAGTAGAATGTCCTTCTTTACCAAAGACGGCAGCAAGAAATGCTATTGCTTGAATGGTCTTTCCAAGACCCCTGTTTCAAATTTCAATATCTCAAAAATGAACTTCAACTTGGTAATTTACTAATTAGTAATTACAGCTGAAATGTGACAAAATGAACCAAATATCACAAAAAAAAATAGCAGTATAAAAATATACCAACAATATAGACAGAAAACAGAAGAAAAGTCTACATAATTGTAGGGCTCATATAGGATCAGAAGATGCAACTTGTGGTTCTATGACTTCAGAAAAGAACTCAAAGAAGATATAAAGATGAAGAGTACGGGCATTTCTTGAACTGGTGAAAAGGCCTAAGATACAAAATAGAAAATTCTCAGTATTGAAATGCCATTAAAAATTTAAAACAAGCAGTTGACCCAAATTAAGTAAAACTAAAACATTAACCTTTATACCTTTTTAGTTAAGTTGACATATTAAATCTTTTTTATCTTGAAGTAGCTACTACATTATTGTCGTCTTGGAGCAGCAATATCATTACATGACCCATAATAGTATGGGAAAATGGATTTTACCCCCTTAACATTACCATTTTTCATTTTATTTCCCTAAAGTTTATTTTTCCCTCAGTTAACCCCCATGTACTTTGGTTTTAAATAAAAGTTACATTTTCAGTTAAAAACCCCCATGTACTTTGGTTTTAAATAAAAAGTTACGTTTTCAGTTAAATGAAATCAAATGGAAGCTAATCTACAAACACTTGAAACCAAACTTCAAAAGGAATAAGTGATAAATGTACAAACTTCAAGGGGTTAAATGATAAAGAAAAAAATTGTCTTTGAAATGGTAAGGATATGTGGTGTGAAACTGTCTCATGTTCAGTTTCATTTAACCAAAAATGTAACATTTTACTTTAAAAAAATAGAAATTCAAGAAGACAAAAAGATGCTGCAGGCCAAGAGGAACCAAAGGGAGAAAGGAGGAGGATACAAATTGCAACTCACATGTCATCTCCAAGTATGCCTCCATGATTGTTCTTGTACAACCCATACAAAAACCTCACTCCCTCTCTTTGATGCTCAAGCAGTCTACAGTTTATAGATGCAGGAACCTGAAACAGTGAAAACAGCTCACAACAACATTCAATCGTGTTTCAAATTCAGCACTTACATCATCTATCAAAAATTCAAAATCATTCAATTTACAAAACCTAAGCATCTGCTAATACCGCATTTTTCTACCCACAATAATTTCTATAAAAACCACATCATTAAATAAATTCATAAACAATGTGCAATCTATTCACTACTCAGTACCATATTTTTTTTTTCATTTTTAAATGATATCGAATTATCCTGTGCATAAATGCAACCACTGTGGTGACTATAACTAGAGGAAAACAGGCATTCACTTTCACAGTCGTAAATCTACACCATTGGATGAAGATCAAACGGTTCAAATCCTGGATGCATATTTTAAGTCTGATTTACCAAGATAAAATACGAGATGTCTGATCTTCATCCAACAGTTCAGTCCGAATTCACTGACCGCTTGAATGCGTTATCCTTCTTTTTTTTTTTTTTTTTTTTTTTTTTTTTTTTTTTTTTTTTTTTTTTTTTTTTTTTTTTTTTTTTTTTTTTGTGAACTTAGGGTATCTCCAAGTTGGGAGCCAAAGACCAATTGCTATAGACACTGAGATCCATTTAAGAGCTGACCTCTCCCAACATATGTTTTTTCTATATGCAAAAACTTATGGATCAAACTTCTAACCACATGCTTAAGGGAAAAGATTAATTGTTAAATATACGACTATATTTTGAATGCGTTAAATCATAACTAGAGAGAATGAGGGGTTGACACCTGAACCGGTGGAAATTCGCCATGCGAAGACAAGAGAAGAGGCTCAAAGGGTCCAGTGTGATCAAATTGAAACTGTGGCAATTTGGGTGAAGCGAATTTTGTTATCTTAATCTCTGGTTCTTCTTCTTTTTCTTCTTGCTGTTGCTGTTGTTGTTGCTGTTGTAGGGTTTTGGGGTGGGTTTGGGTTAGTGAATCGTCGAGGCGGCGAAGCTGGTGGGAAATGGAGGATTTAGGGGGCTTTCTATGGATTGGAAAAAGGGAATCGCTTTCGCGGAGAATTGAATAAGGCTGTGTTTGGGTAATTGAGGAAGAGGAAGAGGGTTTTAGGGTTGAGCAAGGTCGCAGAGATTCCTTCAGAGCCCGCAGTGACATGGATTCGTTCCTGATTCTGTTGCTGTTGTGGATGCGGTGCAAAGTGTTGAACTTTTTTATGACAAACAAAAACATTCGTTTTCAGAACTGCAATTCTTGTTAACCGCCAAACTCATTTTCGCTTCCCAATTTCGATTCTCTGGTACCTTTTCTCCAACGTTGTCCTAGGATTTTGGTTATAATATTATCTTTTTTTTTTTGTATAAATTATATTGTAGAATTTATAATCAATAAAAAAATCAATATTCAATATATATGTTTATCTACCAACAAGTCGTTGGTAGTAATATTTGACTCAATTTTGTAAAATCTGAAATTCGAATATTATAGATAAAAAATACATGATTGGAAGAGAAAAATCTTATTACAGATGTTCAGTAAAATTTTTCAATAAAAATTAATTATTAATAAAATTATTAGATATATTGTACAAATATAATCACGAAAAGAATTTTTTTTATCTTTATCTAAAAAAAATAGTCTTTGTAACAAAAGTAAATAGTCTAAGAGAGGAATATCTAATACAATTGACTGCGAAAGTTTTAGAGAACTTTTTTTTCTATTTTTAATTCATAAGATTATATAAATATAATAATTAATGCAAATAAAACAAGTATATTTTTTAATTTGAAATAATTAAATTCATTATTAATTACTAGGGCAAAAATAGGCACTTTGTGCTTGAACTAAATACTAAATGTATATGTAGTTGGTGTGACTTATTTGAAAAGATGTAATTGAAATTAGAAGTTAAAATAAAATTGAAATGATGTAACTGAAATTAAAAATTTATAATTTTTGGAGGTAAAAATGTCTATTAGAAAAGTGAATACCAAATGGAGTTATTACCTTATCATGTCTAGACTGAAAATACTAAATTTATATTTAGTTAGTGTGATCTATTTGAAAAGATGTAACTTAAATTGAAAGTTAAAATAAAATTGAAATGATGTAATTGAAATTGGAAGCTTATATTTTTTAGGGATAAAAATGATTTTTGCAATCATTTTGCGTTTAAAAACTAATGGTAGTGATACAACAAAGATTGAAGCCATTACTATTCCTACCACAGCGAACAATGCCGAGTTGAAAAAAATTCCTAACTTAGCATATATTGATTAATTTTTGTATATAGTTAAATAATGAACAAAAATTAAAGGTAGCTTTTACCTTTTGCTAACATATTTGCTTTTAATATTAGGTAATAATGCTAACATATTTGCCAACATGGTTACAATCTGACAGTTAAAAATGCACAAAGATGAGCCACTTTGATTCTATTTAATATTAGGTGGAGCGAAGAACTAATTGCTGAAGGGAAAATCAAACTATTTCATAATCAATTTGCTATTGAAAGCCTTAAAATGGTTGCTATAGGAGAACCATTGTGTTAGCAAAATATGATTTCTGCTTTATTTTGTTTACAAAATTACTTGTTTAATTTTTTTTTGGATGAAGTGAGTAACTCTGTACGTAATTGAAAGATCAAACAGTAATTTAATTTGACTATTTAAAAAATTAGTATATCATTATCATCTCAGAAGATATGATCTCCTGAGGGATGTCAAATGAGAAGGTGGTTGAGATGTAGAATGGTAATACAAAATGAATTATTTTCATTGTTTTATTCAATCCAGAACAGAAATTTGGTCTGATTACTTATTTGTTCTTTTAGATAATTGTTTGTTTCTTTAAATGTTTTTTATAAAAAAAATTTCGAGACGCTACCCTCGAATTTCTGCCAGGCAGATATAAATAAATTTTTCAGAATAATACTCCCTTAATTGTTTTTCTGGATCCGCCATTGCAGATGACCAAATAGAAAGGAGAATGTCAAGTCCCATTCTAAAATCACAACTACACCAAGTCTCAATTAGGCATCTAACACACAAATTCTATTAATAATATATAATTTCTTCCCTATGCCAACTAGCTTTTCTTACCTAGTAGGTTAGGATCACTACATGCCTATATATCAAGGTAAGATGGGACTAAATTGCACGAACAAACAATGCCTTAAAAGCAACAAGAAACAAACAAGATACCAAAAGTATAATTTATCACCATCAATTAGGAAGCTAACCAAGTCAGAAAAATGGCTTGTGTAACAATTCAAGTATTTCAAATTAAATGTCAATGGTAACAATAGATTAGTTAAATATTTAAAAATGAAGTTAATTAAATATTTTTTCAAAATGTTTTCCAATTATAAATCACTAGTTTAATAACATGTGTCCTACACAGATATTAATTTAAAATAATTTCTAAATATAACTTGCTAATGTACGTTAATAAAAAAATAAATTGCTATCTGTTGGCAATTTGCTACCTTACCTCAAGTTTGGACCATTACATCTGGAGTCGTAAATAAGAAACGAGAAAAACACTGATGAACTAAATAACATAATATATGGAACTAAATAATAAATAGTAATAAAATATAAATAAAGAAACCAGAATCAATTATCTTAAAGATACTTTATATTTAGTTTCAATTAATTCAAATTCAAACGCATTTAGGTAAGTTGTTTATAATAATTTTGTGAGACTTATAATATAGTATAGATTTAAGCACTAAAATAAAAAATTCACTGCTAATATTTTTAAAATGAGTGTTTAACAAAATTTTGTGGTCTACAATTGACCCTACATATTAATACTTTTTACTCTTTTTTTATCTCCAAACAAAATATAATTTTACTTGTATTATAATTAAAATTAAAATAATATTTTTTTAATTTTATTTATGTATATAAATTCAAAAAAAAATAATATTTTAAATTAAAATATTGAGAAATACATAAAAAGAAGTAAAAAAACAATGCTAATATTTTTAATTATTTTAAATCATCATAATACTTAATAAAATAATTTTTTTAGCAAATTATTTTTAATCATTAAAAGATTTAGTAAAATAGTAATTCCTGTAGAATAAAATTGGCAGAATAATCTGCAGGAAATTTATCACGGACTTTTTTCACATAAAAAACCTGAGCAAATACCTGCGGATTTTTTTTTCCTCAAATAAATCCATATTAAATATTTGCGGATTTATTTCATAAAAAATTACAGCAAATACCTGCAAAAAAAAATTTCGCAACAAAATTCGCAGCAAACTAGCAAATTTCTAGTAGTGTTTCTTAGTCGTTACTTAATATTTTAAAAATTATTATTTTATTATTATTTATTTTTCTTTCTCCAAATGTTTCTTTAATCATTTTAAAATTACATCAAAACAAGAAAAAAATGTTTCAAGTCAAAATTAATTAAGTGCTGATAAGGAAGTTTTAAAATAAATAAAATTTAAATGTTATATGTGCAATAATTGATCAGGTGGGAATGGCCAAAAGCATCACTCGGAAAAGGAGCAAAATAAGACTGAATTCAATGCAAAGAACTTGTTTACAGCTAATTTTGTCACATAATATATAATTACGAAATAAAAATGTGAAGGTAAGATTTTTATTTTTATTTTTTGTGTGTGATAGAAGTAAGATTAAATTAAAAAGAACTAGATTACAGCTTATTTAGTCATACTTTATAAAATAAAAAGTTATATAAATGTTTGAGAAAATATACAAAAGTAATTTATAATATATCTATAAACTGTTTTAACTTCTATATTCTAATAAAATTTCTACAATAATTCATAAAAATAACTTACAACTTATATATAAAAATTTATTTTATCCTTATTTTATTTTTAATTATAAAACAGTTTATATATAAAATTAATATCTGCATAATTAAAAAACAGTTATTTAATAAACGCAGTAATTAATTAATTGAATTATTTACTCAAACACACCCTAAAGTCTAATTTATAAGACATATATAAGCTTTGGACCGAGAATATATATATATATATATATATGCAAAAAAAAATTAAAAAATTAAAAATAAATCATCTACAAGAAACTCCGCTTTCACCCTTTTTTTAACTTCTTATTTTTTTAATTTATTTTAATATAATCTATCGATTTCATTTTTTTCTCTTGCAATCTTACACTTTCCTAAAGGTGTCTAACACCTTAGTACCTCACAAGGATGTCCAAAGGTCAAATAAATATATCAATACGTATATTTATTTTCTCTTTTTCTACTATATTTTCCCCTTATTTTTTATTATATTAATTTTCTTATTCTCTTTCTTTCATCCAACACACTCTTCTTTTGATACAGGCCAATTTCTTTGGTACGGTCATTCCATACACTCTAAGATGAGGTGTGTATTTATCATCATTATCCCCTAAAATAAAGCGAAAATAAAATATAAACTGAAGGAAGTGTATATTACCGTTGGGTCTAAGACCTTACAACGATGTCCAAAGGTCAAATAAATATAAATTAAATATTATTTTCTCTTTTCTATTATTTTTTATTATATACATATATTTTTTAATTATCATGATACAATATAAAATATCATAAATTTATTAATGCTACCTCTATAGATAAATCTCACCTACTATCTTTAATAAAATCTTTCTTCTCAATCACCCAATTAAAAATATCTAACTCAGATAAAAAAAATTGAATTCATTATCACATAGGCTATAACTTGTTAATCTTCTATTTCTTTCATCCCATGCATACACTCTAAGGAGAGGTGTAAATTTATCATTATTCCTTAAAATAAACAAAAAATAAAATAAAATACTATAGTATGAACTGAAGGGAAGTGTATATTACCGTTGAGTCTACTGCATGTCGCCAAGTGTAGACGTAGTATTGCTAAAAAAAAATTAGCCACAGAAACAAACTCTCGAAACGCCCTCACTACTTTTTATGACACTCCTGATTCCTATATAATGCCATATATTGCCAGCAAATACATTACCCCATCGAAGCATTGTCCATGCTCTAATCCCCAACGGTTACCTCTTCTCAACCCCCACTATATATAGTACCCTATCTCTCACACATTTCATCACCTCTCTAACTCTTTTTTTTTTTTTTTATACCACCAATCTAGCAAGCTCAGTTTTAATTTTCAAATTAATGGCATTCGATAGGTTTCTGGGGATCTTGATTTTGATGACTCCGATCATGTTTGTTCAAGTTGTGGCAAGGCAATTTGATGTTGGTGGCAAAGATGGGTGGGTGCTGAAGCCTACTGAAGACTACGATCACTGGGCTCAAAGAAACAGATTTCAAGTCAATGACACTCTCCGTGAGTCCAATATACCTTTCTTCAACATATATCAATTTTAGATTATTATATATAGTACTTCATTACATCAATTTTTTTTTTTTTTTTACAAGGGATCTAACTCGTTTGAATAGTATGCATGAGTTTTGTGAATTATTATAAACTGTTTGTACTTGAGTTTGATTTTCACAAGAAAATAAAGTGTTTTCTTTCTCTTATTTTTGTTAAAAAAAGTTAGCAAAGAAAAATGTAACTTATGTATTATTTTTTCTCAAAAAATTGGTATTAATTTCGTTTAACATAAAAATAGTAAAATCTATAAATGGTTAATAGAATATTAATTAATTCTTATTATTTTTTATTTTGGGGTTGCATGCATGCAGATTTCAAGTACAATAAAGGGAGTGATTCGGTTGTGGCGGTGAAGAAGGAGGACTTCGATTCATGCAACATCAACAACCCCATACAAAAGATGGACGGTGGAGATTCAACTTTCCAACTTTCCAACTCTGGCCTTTTTTACTTCATAAGTGGCAACCTTGACAACTGCAAAAACGGTCAAAAGCTCATTGTTCTTGTCATGGCTGCTAGGCAACCAATTCCTAGGGCTGCGCCGCCACCGGAAAGCATCCTGCCACCGCAGAAGATTCCGGCAACCAGTTTGACTTCTCCGGCACCGACGCCGACGGACAAATCGGGTTCAGGGAGGGTTGGTGTGAGTGTGAATGTGGGGATTGTTTTGATGTTCACTGGCTTTGTTGGGTTGGTTTAGTTTGTTGGTGAGGCATATGGATCAGACTTGTGGTTTTGAATTGATGGCGAAAAATAATTATTGTTTCCCCATGATTTGTACTTTTTATGGGTGTTTCATTTGAACTTTGTTCTTTTTGTTTAGGATTTTTTGGATTGAACTTTATTTTTTTTTTTTTTAATGTTGTGGTCGTGGAATGATTGGTGATGCAAACTCACAAGTTTTATATTACTTTTATTGTAATTAACTATGTGTTTTCGTTTACATCTTCATTTTTTTTTTTTTTTACAATGTAGTCCTTCCTGCCGTTCTATATTTAACGGTTAAATTTAACAGAAAGTTTTTTTTTTTCTGTCATTTTTTAAGTTCAAGAGAACATTAATTTTTTTTTCCAATTATACCCTTATTTCTATTAATTATTTTAACATATTTTTTTATAAATTTAAATAATAAAGGTCAAAGATAAATTGATCACCTATTAAAACTTTACTGGATATTTGTACTTGACAAAAGTTTCTACGTACACTCTCATCTGCTCCCCAAAATAATTACGTACCAACCATTTTTTATTTATTTAATTATGATAATACTTGTTGTGAATCAATGGTGAACTAGTGCTTCCCACAAGCATTAAACACGTTCTAGAGATAGAGAAATTGATTAGAATAACACTAGTACTAGCTTCATAGAAACGTGCAGTGGGAGGAGTGAAATGAGTAGTGCATAATAGGAAAACCACTCACAATTTCACTAAAAATTAAAATGGTGTAATAGATTTCATTGGTTATAAAAAAACACTGGGAGTACAATAATAGAATTTGAACCTAAAATTTGATGGAACTTACTTATTTAAGTTCTATGCTGGGCAGATCCTAGTGAATTCATCTTTCTCCATTCTCACCTTATCAAAGTGATTAATAAAAAAGATTATTCTCACGAGCAGTGTTTTAAAATTCGTGAGAAAGCAATATGAAAGTATTTTTCTTCTTCTTTTGTTTTTAGTAAATGACAATAAAAGAATGGAAAAAAGTTTATTCTCACCAGCAGTGTTAAAGTATGAAAAAAATAATTAAAAGGAGAAATTCCATTAAAGTAGACAAGTCAAATTCTTTAATGCATAATAAATATTTATTATCTTTATTGATAATTAATCTTTCTATAAAAAATTGACTAACCCAAGATTATATGAGTAATTTTTTAATTATAAAAGAATACAAACTAAAGACATATTATATGTTCTGTAAAAAAAAAAAAAAAACAGACATACTATTATATGAGTAAAATGTTTTTTTGGTGAAGTCAATTGTTATCAAAAGGAGAAAATTGAACCGACGGATAAGTGGACCAACCTAATTTACGTAGCCGGCCCAGGATATATAAAGTGGATTTTTCATATACGAGTAAAATCAGATTGGACAGTACAGTTTAAATAACTTATTAAGGATATGTTCATTATAAATTCTAATAAAACTACTTTTTAGAAAAAAAAATTAATAAATTTTATTTTTAAAATATTTTAATTTAAATATTTTGTTTGATTGATAAACAAAATACTGTTAAAATAAAAATAAAATACTATTTGAATGTCACTAAATTAATTCTTTTTCCCCTAAATTATAGATATCTTCCATCGAATGTAATTTTATTTTTGAGTTGAGGAGGACTACTATAGATAATAAAATTTTCTTTTTGAATATTTAACATAATACTTGAAATTGAGATCTCTGTTTAAACAAGAACAATCCACTAATTTATTCATGCTGATATTAAATTAATTCTTTCTACTATAAAAAATTATAAATTTTTAATTCTTTCATAACCAATTCTATTCATTATAGAATTAATTTTAAAAATAAAAAATATTATTAAACCAAATAAGTTCTATTAGAATTTCCTAAATAAAACTGTTAGAATTGATTATTTGCATTACTTACGGATCAAGACAAACAGGTACTAAAATAACAATTTCAATTCCCACATTGTCATGTTGTGGATTCCCCATTCCCACCTACCTGTTTGTTGTTTTTCTTTTTCAACTTGTTCCAGCTTTTCTTTTAGATTTATCAAATTTATTTTTACATTTTGGGTCTTATTTAATGATTTAGCAATTATATGTTTAAAAAATATCATTGGGCAAGGGAGTTAGGTAAAAATAGAAAGCAACAAAAATATTCTTTTAAAATGAATAAAACGCGTTGGTGAATTGACCAGTAGGTTTAATGGTCAATATACATTAGAGTTCAAATTTGGTTTAAATAATTTGGGTAAATTATACTTCCTTCGGGTGAGAGATACGAGTATTATTTTTTTTTTTTTTGGGTAAAGTATGAAAAAAGGACAAATAAAAAGTTACTTTTTGTTTGATTAGAGAAAAATTGAGAAAAAAAATGAAAAATTAATGTGAATTTCATATTTTTATATTTGTACTTAAATTCAAATATTTCATTCTTTTTTCTTTTCTTTCATTTCTTTCTAGACCACCAAACTCACCAAAGGAAGAGTA
Organism: Glycine tomentella; assembly: GCA_007407185.1. Lineage (NCBI taxonomy): Eukaryota > Viridiplantae > Streptophyta > Magnoliopsida > Fabales > Fabaceae > Glycine > Glycine tomentella. Next base: position 269,536 of record PYAF01002115.1, read on the forward strand.
GAAGAGTCCAATATAAGACTCTCTTGAATCCCATCCGGCGGAGACTTCCAGGATTGCTCCTTGACTTGAGCATGTCTTCCCCACCCTTGCAACCTATCTGCTGCACTTATGTTATCTCTCTCATTTATTTTTTATATATATATTGACAAATTTGAATATATGACACTATTTAATTTATAATTTTTTTTTGTTAAAGTTTCATTAACTTTTATTACAACTTTTTAAATGATTTATTACAAATTATTATTAACAAAATAACTTTTACGATAACATTCTTACGACATATGTAAGTATTAGTGTATTGCACCGTCCTCTTGTGTTAAGGTGTATATCTCTTTCTCTTTTGACAAATGCAAATAATTACTACAATTTACTCTCTCTCTCTCTCTCTCTCTCTGTTAATGTTAAAAATAATTATATGACTATAATATTTTAACCTCCTTTATCTTTATGGATTTAAATATTACATTTTCCCTTTTTTTATTTAAAATATAATTTTTTTCTTTTAATAAATGAAAATACATCACTATTTTCATTTTTTTTATTTTCTATAAAAATATAATAATTTCTATTATTGTTACTAGGGAATCATTTGTTAATATATCTGTGCATTTATTTTTTAAGAAATACATGTTATTAAGTTATTTTATTTTTATAATTATTTTCGGTCATAAATTCTTTCTCCATGGTCATTGAGCGCCATTTCTTGCCTTATACATGCTTATATAGGAAGAGATAATATTGAAATGCATATTAAATCAAATTTCCATTTCTACATACCTGACTGGATATGCTTGCAGTTTAGAATTCTTTTCAAGGCAAAGATTCCCAAACAAAAATTTGTTGTAAGCTAAACACGTTAAACCTATAAACTGAACTTGTTTATAATAAACTAGTTAGACCAAAATGGTAAGTGAGGAATAGGAGGTCCTATATGAAAAGGTGATGGAATATTATACTTCGAATAAGACGCTAAGATAATTTTAATTTAAGTTTGATATTCTGAATTATTATTAGAGTGTATAAAGATTGGTTCAGCCCGTTTAAGGTTTAATATGTAAAGTTCATATTTTAAATGGATCAGAAAAGTTTAGTATGCAAAAGAAATATTTTTTTTAAGGTTTATATCAGATCTGTAAAAGCTCCGAGATAAACGAATTGGTGTACAGACTAATAGTAATTTAAAAAGTTATTTTTTATAAAAAAATATTTTAAAAAAGTGAAAAATATATAAAATTAGAAGAAGAAAAAATTGACTTAATTTTTTAAGTTAAAATATTTTACAGTAAAATATATCCACATTTTAAATATAACAAATTAATAATAATAATAATCTAAAGACCAAAATCTCAATATAATAAATTAGTAATACTTGCATATTATACTTATATTACACTTAGATGAATTAAATGGTTAGTTTGCGAGTCCACCCATAAAATCCACTAAATCCGCAGACTTAATGGATTGAACTCAAAAACTCAATATAACTATACTAATTTTTAAAAAGAACTCGTTATTTGTAAAGTCCGCAAACATAATAGACGGATTCATGGATTTAGGTCCATATACCCACCCCTAATTATTAGTACTTTAGTTTATTAAAATGATTAATTTTGATCCTCTAAATATTTTATTATCATCGTACAATTCCAGAAAAAATAAAATTTACCTATATGAAGGTTCACAAACTAAAGGATCAAGTAATGTGGTTGACAACATCCTAAGTCTTTCTATAATGTATGTAGAGGATACTAATGCATGAAGCAATGTGTTCAAATCATAGATGAAACATATTACTCTCCCTCTCATAATATTTTGTTGTACCAAGTTTTTCTACACAAATCAGGAAAAATTTAATAATTAGATAAAAGAGATCGATAATTTTATAAAATTAATTTTATTATTAATAATTTATTTATGGACTTTATTGTTCATTATTGATATTATAAAATATAAGTAGAAAAAAAGTGATTAACATTATATTGAAATGATAATGACAATTATTTTGAAACTTATGTTTTCCTTTTTTACATTGACAATTATTATGGGATGGACTTGAATCTATTTGAGTCAAATTCAATCAAATTTGATCAACATTACTTCGACTTACATGTTGATGACTTTAGAAAGCGTTTATTTATCATATGCCAAAAGCCAATTTCTTATTTGTGAATTGTGATAGATAAAATCAATTTGTATGGTTCAATCCTAAAGGAAAGTTTCAATTTGAAGTAGAAGCAAACAAATTAAACACTGCGATTTAGCTGAGGTAAATGCAACATACCAAACCCCGTGTGCTTTTCTTGAGTAACTATGGCAATCAACATATTCACATATGACATATATTCCTTGGTGTTCCGTTCCAGAAAAACGGATATCCAGTTATGAAAACTGGGTCTCAATATAGGATCAATACTCTCTCTCTCTGAATGCGTATGAAGTTTGAAGCATCCAAAGGAAGATGAAGATCACAGCAAAACAACACAACACAAGTGGTGTGCAGTGTGTGCTTGTGTGAAAAGAAAAGAGAGAGTCAGAATATTTGTGTACCTTTCACTTTTGGTGTTGGGCTATTTATGCTTTTACTGACCTGTGTTTATTTGAGGAAGTTCTGTCAATTCTTGGTCATAATCTGCATAAGATAAATAATATATCTTAATTATTTGTTTGATAAAATAATCTCCCAGATTTGTCCCAGATTTGTTGTATATTTAAAGCCTTAATCTTTCCACAAATAACTAATCTTCTTGGGCTCATTGATTTGTGGCCCAATATATGAATTCCGTAACACTTGGCATTGTGCTTTCTGGAATGTATTGTGTGATAGACTCCTTCACGGTACATTTAATCATCTTTAAGCAAATCCCATTACTCTATTAGGAATATGTGATGTCTATTACGTAAGGAATGATTCACACAGCAGGAGAAAGATAGAAATAATTATCCCAAACTTGTCAATTTACTATGTGCCAAAAGTCTAGCTATGACTGGGGGTGGGCAAAATGAACTGCTGGATTGAATTGAATTGATACTAAACTGCATCGAGGGGTTCATAAAAAACTGATCAGAACCGTGCAGTAGTTCAGTTCTTTTTAGCAGTTCACTTCTATTGAGTTTTCAGTTTTTTTCCATCACCGGCTCACCGCAAGTCTGCAATAACTCACCAACCAGATCCCTCGTTTGTGAGAATTGTTGGCACAGTAACGTGACCAATCATGCTCACGCATTATCTACACACACAGGCGAATATGTCTAATAACTGAGACATCGACCCAACTGCCCCCCCCCTCCAAAAAAAATATTATTTACTTGAATGACACGTGACCAAGAAATTTTAGGCGCATTTCACTTGTCACGAAATACGTGGTGGACACGTGATAAACAAGGAATATTTCGCTGGGGAGCCCAGCGAATTAGGTGAACACGTGGCGGTCAGGGAGTATTTTTGGAGAGCCCAGGGAATTACGTGGCAATGAAAAAAACTTCAAACGGTTATAACTTTTGATAGAAATGTCCGATGGAGGCGTATGACATGTCAAAACGCTCGAAATTAAGAAAGGAAGCCTTAGGCAACTGTCCGAAGGGGAGTTGGTCCACTATTTTTTTCCAAAAAAAAGCCTCTAAGTACCTCAAAATTAGGATTTAAGAATACAATATGTCCTTCAAATAGTCTAACTTTTGATAGAAATATATGATGGAGGCGTGTAATATGTCAAAACACTTGAAATTAAGAGAACTAATTAAAAAAATAAAAAATAGCATTGAATTAACTAATTAAATAATTAAAAAATAGAAAAATAATTGAATTTTTCGATAATTGGCTCTTAAATCCTAATTTTGAGGCACTTTGAGGCGTTTTTTTGAAAAAAAATAGTGGATCAACTGCCATTTAGGGAGTTGCCTAGGGCTTCCCATCTGAATTTCGAGGATTTTGACATATCGTACGCTTCTATCGGACATTTCTATTAAAAGTTATGACTATTTGAAGTTTTTGAGATTTTTTTTCCGCGTGATACTTTCTTAAAATTTCTTGGTGGCGTGCCATTGTAAATAATATTTTTTTTTGGGGCAGTTCGGTGGATGTCTCTCTAATAACTATAATCAAGTTATTAAATTATAGTCATTTTATAAGTGGGGCCAAAAGCAATGAAGCATATGAATTATGTTTGTTCATAAATTTAAAAAATGGTAATTTTCAAATGCTCAAACTTATCCTTTGAAGATTGATCATGTACGATTGTTAATACACAGTCTCTACCTTTCGAATTATTGCTCATAATTTTCTTCTACAATTAAAAATTAAAGTTCTCCAAATAGACATTTATATTTCATATTTTTTATGGCATCTTGGCTTAGTATTTCATATTGTTTTATGGCATCTTGGCTTAGTATTTCATATTTTTTCCTTAATTTGTTATGTAGAAAATAAAAAGACTCGTATATAAAAATAACAAATATTCTTATTTTCTCTCTTCAAATAACATAAAATATTCTAAATAAAGAATGAGATGTGACTTATATAAACATATTTTTATCTTTATACTAAATAATATCCAGTCAAATCATTATTAAAAGTAAAAATAAAACCATTATTTTCTCAAACAAAAATTATACCTAAACACAATTCAGATTCAGATAAGTCAGTAATTCCGAGCAGTAGAACATAGATGCAATAATATAAGTCCGTTTGTATTGTTGACTATATGATGTTCCCCTTTGTATTGTTGACTATATTCCTTGTGAAATAATATAAGTCCGTTTCTTTCAAAAAAGGAAAAGAGAAAAAAGTCTCTGAATAGAACATAGATGCAATTTCACAAGAAATCATATTGAATGATTGAAAAGATGCAGAAAATATAGAGAATGCTCTAATTTATATTAAGCATTGAGCACTGACTAGTGGCCACAACAAATAACTAACTATAACAATTCATTTAGCTAATAACTAACTCTAATAGAATGTTAATGTTACTATCCTAATAAGTAATAATACACACTTCACTTCATGTTTTTTTCTCTAGAAAAAAAAAAAAGTATATACAATGAAAAACAATAAGCATAAAAATGTATATACATTCGAAAACAATAAGAATGTGAAGATTGTAGATCAGTTGATGTGACGAGGAGGGAGTTGACCTTTTCTGAGAAAGGAGAGAGAGTACTCTGCAGCATCAATGAGATCCGCAATATTGTGCAACGAGCGTTCATCAGAGCCCACCCAGAACATTGCACGCGCCTCCGCCTTCTTCGCCAGCCTCGCCGCGAAGCCCAGCCGCAACTCCGGCGAGTTCAGGCCCCGCAGTATTTGCCGGTACAGCGACAGCACGCGGGCCCTGTCGTGGCCCAAATCCTCCGCCGTGGCCCATATCCGGCCCATTTCCCAATTCGACTCTGCAACAACAGCTAATTAACGCATCAACATGTTCGTTCGTGACTTCGTGTCGTAAAATTATTCAATTATTTAATTAAATAAGTGAATTACAAAGAGAGATGTGGGAATGGTGAGTCAGAAAGAACGTAGCGATAGAAATTGGATCATATCAAACACAGAATGCTTGATTATCACCATTTCTCTTTGTTTATGGCTTTCATCATTTTCACCTTCACTAACACACCACCAGAGAGGAACAAATGAAAGAGTATTGTTGTTACCTGAATCGAAGAAGTTGCGATGAGAGTGAGGAAATGTGTCAATGACGGCTCTTAAAGTGTTTTCCATTACATGAAGAGCTCAAACAAACCCTAGCTCCCAGGTTGGATCGAAGCTTCCGAGTTTAAGCCCAGTTTTGTCTTTTGGGCTTTAAGCCCACTTTAATCAGTACTTGCTTTCTATGTTTTTTTAATGAAACTTTCTAGCCAGTTAACGCTGAACACTAGATAGTACAACATAAGGAAAACAATGTCAAATTTATTATTATACTCTTTTTATTATTTTTTTAGTTTTTAATCATAAGATTTTTTTTAAATTGTTTTTTTATGAGATTATTTTCTAATTTCTAAATATATTAATTATTATTTTTTATATATCTTTACTTAATTATACTTTATTCAAATATTAATGAGAAAACAATTAAATAAATAAAGAATTAAAAAAGGATAATTTAAAATGATAATATAATTAATTGATAATTTTAATATGACTAATTAAATTAATTAATTTTTTAAAAAATATGAATTAGTTAAAAGAATCTTATAATTAGAGAAAATATTAATTATTTTAATATAATAATAATAATAATAATTATTATTATTATAAAATAATATATTATGCATTATATATCATAATTGTATGTCACACATGTATACTAATGAGATTTAAATTGTAAATAAATTTTATCAAACACATAGACACCTGTTTTGTTATAACAGGGAAAAAAAGACAAAAACTAACGCTTTACAATCCGAGGATATAGTCCCAATAAAATCAAACCAATGAATTTGCAAAGAGTGATGGAACATCCTTCAGACTAAGCTCCCACAGAGAAATTCTTATGTGCACCTGGAGCAAGACATTTTATTGCTCTGATCCATTCATTGTTCGCCATGTCAGCAATCTATCTAGAAAAATTAAAAATTGTCATTAATCTACCTAGAAAAATTAAAAATTGTCATTAATTTAGGAAACAACAATGACCCACAATACTAACATGGCGAATAATGAATGGATGAGAGCAACAAAAATGTCTTGCTCTAGATGTACCTAAGAATTTCTCGCTCCCACAGGTGCTACCATAATGGAACAACGACCCAATTGTCTGGTGAACATTTATCCAATGGCCATTAGCATCACGAAGCACCCCACCATATATAGCTAGCCTTTTCACCACCATTAATAACAGAAGCATCAACATTATACTTGAAACAACCCTCAACAGGTGGCTGCCAAACAACAACCCTATCCTCAGAGAAGGGTTGCCTATGCACAGAAATCTGCATAGCTTGATCAACTTCCAAACTAGTAAAAATAGCTCTATTAATGATAGCCTGATGGTAATACCAAAGATTGTTCCTTATTTCAGATGGTAATACCAAAGATTGTTCCTTGGAGGATTTGATAGGCTAGAAATGAGCTTATTTTAAATGATGCTCCTTGGAAAATTCAAAGTTGTTCTATACAAGATGTACATCGAGCAATATAAATATATTGTGTTCTAAACCAAAAAATCCCCTATCTTATCAACAAAACCAACATTACTTATATTACTCCAATGCATCCATAATACATTCCTCAGGTTAATGCGCCACGAAGAGAAGAATAAACCATAATGCTTTCCAGATCTGTAAAGGAACCATTACCATGACATCACCAACAATGCCAACACTTTGTTTCTGAAAATGATGGGAGTTCCTAGAAATCCAGATACACCAAGACCTAGCATGCCAAAAAAATGAGTCTCAGTTTTTTCGCTTTTCTCTGCAGCAGGCATCTTACCATCTGTAAATATAGTTGTTTAATATCCCGTGAAATAACAAAAGAGATACCCAACCACCTGAAAACCAGCTTTGGAAGAATATATGCAGGTAGCATGAAAATATATTCTGTTAGTTGGAAGAATATATGCAGTTAGCATGAAAATATATTCTGTTTCCTTGTAATCCTAGTAGTTTCCTATTTGATAGCTTGTTAGCATAGTTGTTGATATTGTTAGCATGCTGTTAGCCTATTTTCACGTATAGCTTTAGGCGCTTAGGTTAGCTAGTTTCTTTTCAAGTTTTGCTAATTACTTGTATTTATTCTAAGCCTATTTAAAGGCAACTAATTAATGAAGCAAACCAATCATTTGGTACCATATTTTATCTTGGTATCAGAGCGATCCTACGAAATACTTCCGCAAACACGAGTGCGTGAGAAATGGCAGGAGAAAACAGCAGCGCATTGAAGCCTTCAGATCCTGACTCTCTTTTTTATCTAGGAGGATCGGATAATCCAGGTGTGATTCTAACCATCGTGCAGCTGCGTGGAGAGGCCAATTATGATAATTGGGCCAAGTTAATGAAAAATGCACTCAGTGCAAAAAACAAGCTAGGTTTCATCACTGGTGATGTGAAGAAACCAGAAAAGGATAATGCCGCAGAATGGCGTGCATGGGTTCGGTGCAACTCGATGATAAATGGGTGGATTCACAACACAATCGACCCTCAGTTGCAATCACTGATCAAATGTTTTGATGACGTCAAAGACTTGTGGGACAACTTAAAGGAGAGGTATGCTGTTCAGAATTTTCCTAAACAGTATCAACTCCGAGCTTCTCTCACACACACACGGCAGCAGGGAAGCACCGTTGGTGAATATTACACCAAACTCCGCGCGATCTGGGATGAGCTTGAAGGCAACAAGATTTCCAAATCATGCGCGTGTGGAGATAATTGTGCATTGGCAAAAGAAATCGAAGAAGTTAGAGAACATGAACGAGTGTACCAGTTTCTCATGGGATTGGATGAAGCGTCATTTGGGAACTTACGTTCTCAAATTCTTAATACTTCTCTTCTTCCAAATTTGAATAAGGTTTATGCAACTGTTACACAAGAGGAAACACACCGTGCCATTGCACGCGGCAATGATGATCGAGGTTCTGTCGTTGGTTACGCAACGCGTATGGAAACTGGTGGAGGAAAAAAGGCTGCTGCGTCGCGCATGATTGCTGATCCCTCAGTTGGTCGCACACCATGTCCACACTGTGGGAAGACTAATCATGATCCCTCCCGTTGCTGGAAAATTATTGGCTTTCCTTTTACCCGTGGTACACCTCGCGGCCGTGGAAGGGGACGATCAGGTGGACGTGGGATGCATGAGCAAAATGCAGCGGCTTATTCAGTCCTCACTCCAGAAGTAGTGCATAAACTCATGACACTGGTGGATCACTCTCATCAGGCTACTGACAAATTATCTGGTAAGGCTATTCAGACACAATGGCTTATTGATAGTGGTGCCTCGCAGCATATGACAAGTTCTCTGGAATTACTGACTAATGTTACAAAAATCAAACCCCTAGCAGTGGGGTTACCTAATGGTGCACTTACTCATGCCGAACAACAAGGGACAATGGTGTTTAATGATGAGTTCACATTGTCTAACGTTTTATTTGTTCCTCATTTGCAGTGCAATTTGATTTCAGTTTCTCAATTATTGCAGCAGAGTGATAATAAACTAATATTTACTAATGGACAATGTATTTTACAGGACCAAGCATTGATGAGGCAGACTGGATTGGGTGATGTTCATGCAGGAGTTTATGTGTTTCAACCAAAGCATGCTTCAGTTTCTACTGTGAGAATTCAGGAGTTTGCAGAGTTGTGGCACAAGCGGTTGGGCCATCCATCCTATGAAGTCGTGTCTTTGCTTCCGTTGTTTTCCCATATTTCAGCTAAAATTGTAGCAAATAAAACGGCATGTACCATTTGTTATTGTGCCAAGCACACTAGGACTATGTTTTATTCAAGTAATAATCGCAGTAAAGAATGTTTTGATTTAATTCACTGTGATACATGGGGGCCCTATCGCTCTTCTTCTTCAGGTGCACATTATTTTTTAACGATTGTTGATGATTTCAGTCGATTTGTTTGGGTATATATGTTAGCTGAAAAGAAGGAAACATGCGATCGTATTCAAATTTTTTTTGCTATGATCAGTACTCAGTTTGGAAAAAGGATAAAAATATTGCGTTCTGATAACGGGTCCGAATTTAAATCAAATAAATTGCTGCAGTTATATCATGATAATGGGACAATTCATCAAACATCATGTGTTTATACACCAGAACAGAATGGACGAGTAGAGCGAAAGCATAGACATATTTTAAATGTATCTCGGGCATTATTATTTCAAGCTTGTTTACCCGTCGATTTTTGGGAAGAAAGTGTGCTTGCAGGAGTCCATTTAATTAATAGAACACCATCCAAAATTTTATTTGGTAGTACACCTCACGAAGTTTTATATGGGGAGGCTCCAAATTATGAACACTTGAAGATTTTTGGATGTTTGTGTTATGCTAATGTTAGACCAAAACCAACGGATAAATTTGCTTCTCGCTCTCGCAAGTGCATGTTTATAGGATATCCGGTTACTCAAAAGGGGTGGAAATTATATGATCTGGAAAATAGAGAATTTTTTGTATGCAGGGATGTGAAATTCTATGAAGAAATCTTTCCTTTGGCTTCCTTATCATCGCATCAACCTGAGTTTTCATCTGCAATTCCTCCTTCTCATGAGACACAAAACATGCTGGTTGATTATCAGGCAGACGACGCTGATCACAATGGTGTACTTCGGACACATGCAGAAGTCGATAATGTTGGTGCAATTCGCGAGCAGGTAGGCGACGTTGATTGTCTGGCAACTTCTGAATCCGATACAGTTGACAGGGGGAGCAACGATCAGGTGCTTGTATTGCTACCAACAGTAGCAGAAACGCAACCAGTAGCAAGCCGAAACCAGCGATCAAGGAAAACTCCGGCATATCTTCAAGATTATGAATGCAATGCTATCGAAACACATAAATTTCTTCCTGCTACCCAAATCAGTCACTCTTCAAATGCAAGGTCAGGTATTAAATATCCATTATGTAATTTTCTTAGTTTATCTAAATTTTCTCCATCCCATAGTGCATTTGTAGCAGCTCTTGATGCAGGATGTGAGCCTCGTCATTTTAAAGAAGCCATGCAAAATCCACAATGGGTAGAAGCTATGAGAAAAGAAATTAATGCACTAGAAGATAATGGAACATGGGCAGTCACGGTTTTGCCTTCTAATCGACGAGCATTACCTAGCAAATGGGTTTTCAAAATAAAATATCATTCTGATGGTACCGTGGAAAGATATAAGGCACGGTTAGTTATTGCAGGTAACCATCAGATAGAAGGTGAAGACTTTGGTGAGACATATGCGCCTGTTGCAAAAATGACAAGTGTTAGGACTCTTTTGGCGATTGTAGTAGCCAAGCAGTGGGAATTGCATCAACTGGATGTGCATAATGCGTTCCTAAATGGAGAGCTTAATGAAGAGGTGTACATGAAGTTCCCTCCAGGATTTAGCAATGGAACAAAGGATCAAGTCTGTCGTTTGAAAAAATCTCTCTACGGATTGAGACAATCTCCAAGAAACTGGTTTAACAAATTGAGCTCTTCACTTATAAAATACGGGTTTCAACAATCTCATGCAGATTATACATTGTTCACATTCCAAAGAGGTGATATTTTTCTTGCTCTTCTGGTTTATGTTGATGATATAGTGTTGGCAGGAAATAATACTCAAGCATGTAATCAAGTCAAGGAATATTTAAACAAGTGTTTTAAGATCAAGGACTTAGGCAAGCTAAAGTATTTTCTTGGAATTGAGATAGCCCGTAACAAAGAAGGGATATTTTTGTGTCAATGGAAATATGCTCTTGATATTTTACATGAAGCAGGTCTTAGTGGAAGCAAACCAGCTGTATCTCCTATTGAACAAAATCATAGACTTGGTCTTGCTGATGGCCCAGATATCGAAAATCCTGAGAGATATAGGAGATTGATTGGCAAATTGATTTATTTAAATATTACAAGACCAGATTTGAGTTATGCTATACATGTCCTTTCTCAATTTATGCAGCATCCAAAACAAGATCACTATGATGCGGTCCTACGAGTGTTAAAGTATGTTAAACAAAATCCTGGTCAAGGACTTCTATTAAAAAGCGCATGTGATCTCCGCATTCATGCCTATTGTGATTCCGATTGGGCCTCTTGTCCTCTTACAAGACGATCTGTTACTGGTTATTTTGTTATGTTGGGCACATCACCTATTTCATGGAGAACAAAGAAGTAGGTCACAGTTGCACGTTCTTCTGCTGAAGCTGAGTATAGAGCTATGGCAGCTGCTATAGCAAAGTTAATTTGGTTAAAGGGATTCCTTGCGTCTCTTGGTGTAAATCATTCAACACCCATGCAGTTATTTTGTGATAATATAGCAGCTCTTCATATTGCTGCTAACCCTGTTTTTCATGAGCGAACAAAACACATTGAACTAGACTGCCATTTTGTTCGAGAACACATTCAGGAGAACACCATTGCTACTTCACATGTTCGCTCCTCCGCTCAGCTGGCAGATTTTTTCACCAAAGCTTTGGGGCAATCTGTATTTCTTGCATTCCTTCCCAAGTTAGGCATTTCATCCTTACATGCTCCAACTTGAGGGGGAGAGTTGGAAGAATATATGCAGTTAGCATGAAAATATATTCTGTTTCCTTGTAATCCTAGTAGTTTCCTATTTGATAACTTGTTAGCATAGTTGTTGATATTGTTAGCATGCTGTTAGCCTATTTTCACGTACAGCTTTAGGCGCTTAGGTTAGCTAGTTTCTTTTCAAGTTTTACTAATTACTTGTATTTATTCTAAGCCTATTTAAAGGAAACTAATTAATGAAGCAAACCAATCATTTGGTACCATATTTTATCTTAGATATCAATAATTGATGTGAATGAGATGTGAGAATTAGAGATGAATTTCCGTCAGAATTGTCTTTGAAAATGAGTTGGTTATTATTTCGTAGTGAGTGAGTAAAAACTCTTTTAATTCATGGGATAGAGGTCATTTTATAGTTTTCTCTGCCTTGGGTTCAGCTTCTTTATGTGTCTTTCTGCCTGGAGTTGTTTTTTATACCCTTTTTGTAATGGGCACATCCATAGCCTAGACGTATATACCATAACAATAATAAACCTGCATGAGAGGAACATATGCTGGCTAGTCTAAATTGCCTCCTTACAGAAGACACACGAGTTTTCTAAATTCTGAATAACCATCTTGCTTTTAGACAATTTGATCACATGTATGTTGACAACCTATCCTGCACTAGTCTCCACTCTCCACTAAAAGGCCAAAACTTTAGATGGTACGTACTTTGCAAGATCAGAAATGCTTAAACAGAGATGCCTCCACACCTAAGTCCGAATAAGATCTAAATAAATAATATAAATAAATTATTATAAATCTTTAAATAATTGAATTCAATTTCTATAAATAAAAAATAACACTCATTGAATCTGTTACGGATAAAACAATATTTCATTTAATAATTATGTTCTTCTTCATTAAGTAACCACCCTAGAAATAAGGGAAGCAGTTAGTATCTTCCAGTTACCACAATCTCCGTGAATCAAGGAAGGAGGTTGAGCTCAACCGTTTCAACTAAGATAATGGGGCCTCAAGGACCGTAATCAGCATTCAGGTATCAGCCTATAAATACTATTTCATCCATGGTGAAAGGTACACAATTCTGGCTCTCTCTTTTCCTTCACATCAGCACACACCGCACCCCTCCAACTCATCGTGTTTGCTGTGCTGTGATCTTCTTCCTTGAGTTGCTTCATTTCCATAAGCTTCTCAAGAGAGAGAGAGAATTCGATCCAACATAGAAACATCCAACATCACTTGTTGGACATTTCTGTTCTCTTTGAGCAGAACAGTGGCGCCGTCTGTGGGGAACGATAAACTTCGAATCCCACCATCTCTCAATGGCTAATACCAGGAGGCATCGAAACATCGGACGTGAAGATCCACCCAGGAATCCTATTCCGGAGCATGTGGTGGTAGAAGACGCATTATCCCACACAGCTTCATCTCGTGCGGGACTTGCAGTTCCTGAACCGGCCAACATACCGGCGGCACAGGAAAACTCCGAAGCTTCACAGCGCTTCATTCAGACTGCCCTCCAAACACTCATGGCTCGAATGGAGAACCTGGAGAAGCGTTATGAACTTCAGCGCCAGGAAGATATCCAGCGGTTAATTGCCCAGCTAGAAGATCGCGATGACAGAAGACGAGAAGAGGAGCGTTGGCAAAATACCGACCACACGGAAGGTCATGTAGGGGCCGACCATGCGACGGATAGAAGACCGAGGACATCACCGTCGGTTCACACAGCCAGAACCGACCTTAGGGAGCCGGTTGATCATTCCGAGCGGGGTAGGACGTCTCGTTCACGACACGAGGCTCACCGCTCGTCGTCGGCCATATCACCTGAATATGCCGTCGAAGATAGGCCGACGGGTGAAATCATCCGTCACCCTGGTCAAAGCAACGGCATGTACCGGAGGAAGTATAGCCGGGGTCACCAGAACAACAGTCCATTTACCGACTGTATAGTAAAGGCCCCATTCTTGGAGGATTTTGATGGATCCTTCTTGAAAAAGTATGATGGAAGTCAAGATCCACAAGAGCACATCGACGAGTTTGACATGCAGATGTGCATCCGAGGTATTGAGGAGCCCATCATATCTCGAGTGTTCGCCACTACTCTTACGGGACCGGCCCAGACATGGTTCCATTCACTACCGCCGAGGACTATTCGTCATTTTGAGGACTTTGGCCAAAAGTTCTTGCTGAATTTCGCCACAAGCAAGAAACAGCCAAAATCCGAGTTCGCGTTGGGAAAGATCCGACAGCAGAATGGGGAGACATTGTAGAGTTATCTGGATCGGTTCAAGAGGCCGCTTTGCAGGTCCACGGGTTGGATGAAAACGTCCACGTCTACCTCTTGTCGGCCGGGCTTCACGGATCTTCCCGACTTGCTAAGTCAATATACAAGGACCCGGTCAAGTCCCTAAACGAGTTTGGACTCTGGTCCAAGAAATATCTAGAATTGGAGCAGATGGAGATCGCTAACTCAGCTCCCAAGGAGAATAAAAAGCCGCTTTCACCAAAAAGCCGACGTCCTCCTGAAAACTTTCAAGTTGGACAATCCAGCCGACATCCAACTAATACCCCGGCAGGCCGACCTCCGAGAGGATTCCCTGAGGCTCGACCAAGGCCGGGGAAATACGAAGCGAAGTTTGACCGATACGCTTCGCTGAATGCCACTCGCGGACAGATTTGGAAAGAAGTCGCTTTCACAGAGATGAGGAAGGTCGACCGACCTCCTCCCATAGTTCGAAGAGAAGGAATAGACTACACCCGGTATTGTGATTTTCACAATGGACCGGGGCACACTACCGACCAATGTTGGGAGCTTCGGGATCCAATCGAGCGGTTCATACGTGAAGGCAAGTTGCGCCAGTACGTAATTCGAACCCAAGGACACCAAGCCAAAAGAAAGACCCAACAGGAGAACAAACCACGGGATGGCAAGAAAAACAAGCACAATGACGAATTCCCAGAACCCGAATTCGAATGCAACGTCATCACAGGAGGACTAGGGGGAGGAGGCGATACAGCAAGTCAGCGGAAGAAGTACCTCAAGGAGGTAATGTCGGTAAGA
>PYAF01002115.1:287455-310427 GCA_007407185.1 Glycine tomentella
AGACGCTCCATTCCCCTATGATCGTAGGCGTTCGTTCTTCCATGATTATAGCTGTCCAGGCGGCTCTGAAAAGACAAGAGCAGGTCGACATTGTAATCGACAAGGAGCAAGTGACAGACTTGGTCAGATGATGTACCATATTCACAAGGGGCAGGTACGAAGTACACCTCGGTGTGAAAGGAGATCATCTCGGCTCGGATATAAATCATCTCGGTTTGGATGAATGTCACCTCGGCTCGGATAGTAAGCATATCGGCTCGGGTGATGATCATGTCGGTTCGGACCTCGAACTCAGCCCTGCTTAGGTATTACCTAAAAAGCATAGTCGGCATCATTATTGATACATCCCGGCCATCCAGAATGCTAGAGGACCGGGCTGAGGGGCATCTGTTACGGATAAAGCAATATTTCATTTAATAATTATGTTCTTCTTCATTAAGTAACCACCCCAGAAATAAGGGAAGCAGTTAGTATCTTCCAGTTACCACAATCTCCGTGAATCAAGGAAGGAGGTTGAGCTCAACCGTTTCAACTAAGATAATGGGGCCTCAAGGACCGTAATCAGCATTCAGGTATCAGCCTATAAATACTATTTCATCCATGGTGAAAGGTACACAATTCTGGCTCTCTCTTTTCCTTCACATCAGCACACACCGCACCCCCCCCAACTCATCGTGTTTGCTGTGCTGTGATCTTCTTCCTTGAGTTGCTTCATTTCCATAAGCTTCTCAAGAGAGAGAGAGAATTCGATCCAACATAAAAACATCCAACATCACTTGTTGGACATTTCTGTTCTCTTTGAGCAGAACAGAATCATACATACATACTTCATCTATCAAAAAAAGAAATACATGCACACTTCATGTCTTGATTTGTTTTATTTTGTCATATCTTTTTTTTTTTTTGATAGATAATTTGTTAATTCCAAAAAATTGTATCAGAATGGCTATCGGGATCTTTCCTATCAATCTTTGTAATGGTATGACTTTCTTTACTTAAATCTTATGCCATCTGTACTGCTGATGCAGTATGTGTTGACAAATGTTCTGAAATGTTCCCAACAATTTTTACATAAAGGATTTCAACAACTTCATTATGCCATTTTGGTATTTTTATCTAACCATGTGACAATGAACTAATTGACACACAACTGCCAACGAGGCTATCAAATGCTTGATGATATATATATATATATATATATATATATATATATATATATATATAATACTGCATACAATTATCCTTTTTCATACACCTGTATTTCAAGAGGAGTCATAGGCAGCAGGTACATTAGTTTTTGTTTTTATTTTTTGTTATGTGAGCTCATTAACTATTTCTGTGTTTTAATGGATTGCTAAGTGACCTGACAATTCTATATTTCTAAAATGAACGTGAGAACTAAAAATAATGATATCAGATTTTAAAAAGATGAAAATCAAATAAAAATGTTTTATTGGACTCAACAAAAATCTGTTCATAAAAGTAAAAACAATGATTTCAAAATTTAGAACAATGAAATACAAAAATAATTATTATAAAAGCAAGATTAAAAATCATTTATTTTATAGGAACTAAAAATATATTTAAATTATTAAAATTTATTTGTTTATATAAAAATATAATTTATATCTCAGTTATGTTAACGATTTAAATTTAACTTTCTTTTAATTTAAAACAAAGAAATATGTAATTAGTTGAATGGTTATATTTTAACATTCATTATTTATAAACATGTAATTAATATACATCTTTTATTTTTCTCTATCTATCTTTTTCTTATCACATTATATCACCAATTTTATTGATCATTTATTCTTCTTTTCTTTCCATCAGTCTCTCTCAAGATATATACACCTTTAGATCTAGGTGTCCAAAAATTGTTTTCCTAATAAATTGTCTCCAGAAGCTTTTGATTGGTAATTACAAGTTGAATAACCTCTGATTTATGAATGAATAGGACAAAAATGCAGTTCGAGACATGAGAGCTACTGTGGACATGCTCGATCACAGGCAGCACTTAATTTAGAGTAGCTTTGCCTACTATGAACAATGTACAATCAAAGATATTATCAAACATCCATTGTCATCATTATTAAGTTATTAGCTAATACGGTTAGTTGTACTTGTAGGAATTAAATGCTTTTATCACCATCAAGAACGTTATGCGGTTTTTGATCAAACACACGTCTCAATGAAAAATTAGAAGTCTGATAATTATTGATTAAATATCTATCCAAAACCCTCTTTGATATCGACTGATGCAAAAAATCAAACTGTCATAGATGATTTCTTTTTTCTTTTTTCTTTTCTTGCATGTCGTAGTTGACATTTACCAGATTTATTGATTAGTTGTTAGCAAAATAAACATGTTATTATAAGATATCTCACCAAAGCTATCTCACCTCAACTAAAAATGTAATCAAAATAATCATAAATTTTAGATAATCTTTTCATTAATTTGGTTTTGTTATCTAATATACATTAGATATCATAAAAATTTATCTTGTTTTTATCATATCATATTTTATCTTACTTTTATATCGTATATGTCCTAACCATCAAATGAATCCTTAATTTCATGAATTACTTTGGCAAAAAGAGATAATAAAATTAACTGGGGGAACAAAATGTCAAACACTTTGCATGCTTTCACACATGCTGCAACAGAAGCACATTTAAGAGTCAACAAGCAAAATGATTGCAGCTACCGTAAAAATTAATACTCTTAATGAGAATTGAAAAAATGGATGGACCAGGCATCCAGCCTTGGTTGTTTTGTAACCTATTTCTTCTCAATTTTCTTTGTTAAGTCGTTCCTCGCTTTCCCACAATGGAAACATAACTTCTGCCAAAAATAAATAATGGAAACACAATTCACTGACCCTTAACATCTTAATTAATTTCAACCTTTTTTATTAATTTTTCATCTACTTTCTTTCTGGCTTTCTGCCATATAGTAACTCAGGAGTCAGCTCATATTGCTTCAATGTTCGGGAAACAAAGATGTACTAATAGTTTAATGGCATTTAATTGATCAGACCAAGTTAAATATGTCAATAAATGACATATAAGAAGGGGTGGCAAGGAATTTAGATTTTGGAAGGAATTTTTAAAGTGACAAGTTTAACTTAATTTAGCCAGCAGTTTGAGTTTCTTACATTTTTTTCAGTTGAAGATCAAATAAGGATATGTTTGTATAAACTTCCTTAAAAACACTTAAAGGAGAAAATAAGAAAAAACATAAATAATTTTTTTCATAAATTAAAATTAACCTATACATAAATTAAAAATCATCTTTTGAAGAAGTAAATATGAAAAAATTTCTATAAATTAATTTTAATTTATAGAGAAACTCATTAAAAAAAGACAACAAACTAATAAAAAAATTTATTTATCAAACACTATTAATAAGGTCAAACTTCTTTTTCTCTTAATATTAATATAGTTGCTCGAACTTGATACTGCTAATTAAGTGCATGTTTGATTCTCCGTTCAAATTGTATTGAATTCTAAAATAAATCCAACTGTTCAACACAAAATAAATACACAAAAAAAATAGTTTGATCCGTTGGCAAAATTACGTTTTGGCCTCACCAACTTTTAACCAAACATATGCTCTAAATTGATCCAGATGCCTGACAATATTTAAGCATTCATATAAAGAACATGGTTTACCCTTCATTTTGTAAAAAAAAATGATTTACCCTTCATACACAAGACAATTATCTAATGCTATATATAAGTGACCATAGACATACACATGTTCAATCTCCAAGTAGTCCATAATTTAGTCTCTAATTTCTAAAACTCATCAGTGCAATAGTATAATGGACAACTTCGAAGATGTTACAGAGCCAGTGAGTCCTAGTGGACGATTCTTCAACACCACGGTGCTATGTGCATATGTTTTTGGCTTCTTAGAATCAGAAGTTCCAATTGAATTCTCTCAAGCCAAGTATTTGTTCGAAGATGTCCTTCTACACGTCAATCCACACTTTTCTTCCATAATGGTCCTCACTCTCATTAGCTTCTATTCTTTTCTCTTAAATATTTTTTCCTTGCAATCTTTTTTCATAATGTTAAGTATAATTAAACTTGCACATATATATGCTAGGTGAGAGATGAAGAAGGAGAAATGAAATGGAAAAGGGTAGAGGTGAAGTTCGAAGATCACGTAAAGATTCCAAGGTTCCCCGAAAACGAGTCACTAGAATTGTATGACCAATATTTTGATGACTATGTGACAAAGATACTAATGGAAAGGACACCACAAGATAAACCACTTTGGGAAGTTCATGTGATCAAATACCCTACAAGCAATGCTGCTGGCACCTTAATATTCAAACTTCACCATGCACTTGGAGATGGTTACTCCCTAGTGGGTGCTCTTCTCTCTTGTCTTCAGAGAGCTGATGACCCTTCTCTTCCTCTTTCGTTTCCCTCGCGAAAACCCTCAGCATCTTCATCTCCTTCCAAGAAGGGCTTCTTCAGGTGGTTCCCTTCAACTTTGTTCTCCTTTTTTAACTCAATTTCAGATTTTGGATGGAGCATAGTGAAAAGCTCAATTGTTGAAGATGATGAGACACCCATAAGGAGTAGTGAGGAAGGTGTCGAGTCTCTGCCTTGTGTGATATCAAACATATCCTTTGATCTTGATCAAGTGAAGAAAATCAAGTCCAAGCTTGGAGTGGTAAGATAATTTAATGTATAATTTGTTGGGGTTGGTGGGAAAACATTTTCAAATTGACTCAGTGTTACTTATTTTAGGGAGAAAACTTTAAAATAGTATCATGCATACAGGTTATTCAAATGGTTCTTTAATCAAAATTGATATTCTGTTCTTGTAATTTTAAGAGAAGAAAGTGGTATTTCTTATCAATTGATCTTAATTACACGAGAGAATTATATAGGCAGCTAGAAGATATTCTAACCATCACTTGATTACAAAATAAATGTAAGGATAAGATAGTGAAAAAAGGAAAAAAATATATCTTAATAGTCTGATCTTGCTCTTGGCTACTTAAACATTGTAGAATGCTTATTTGAAATTCAAAATAAAAGCACATACAATTGTGGACATTGTTAATCACTGCTGTAATTTCAATGAATAATATTAACAATGATTACCAAGGTGCAATGTTTATTTTGATTAAAAACATACAATATTTATTTATTTGTTAATTGCCAAATGTTAACAATTAGTATGCTGTGTTAGTGAAGGAATTCCAATCCATGATCTACTTATCACTCCAACCACCTTATGACTCCTAGAACAAACAACATTTATGATATTATATTTTTGTTATTATTTTAATTAATTGTGGTATGTTTCATCAAATTCAGTTAAATTAATAATATTTTTTTGTGTAATTGCAGACAATAAACGATGTAATTACTGGGGTAATTTTCTATGGGATTAGGCTGTACATGCAAGAGATTGACAATAAGGCAGGCAAAGCAAATTCCACAGGATTGGTGATGCTTAGTACCAGAAACATTGGAAGTTACCAATCAATCGAAGAAATGATGAAGGCTGATTCCAAATCTCCTTGGGGGAATCATATTTCTTTCTTGCACGTACCCATACCCAAGCTAAGCCAAGCCAACCTATCCAACCCCCTTGAATTTGTTTGGAAAGCTCAAAAAATAATCAAGAGGAAGAGAAATTCTTTCACTGTTTTTCTCATTGAATGGCTTTTAGATATGGAGCTGAAATTAAGAGGACACGAGGTGGGTGCATACATGTGCTGGTTTAAAGTTTTGCATGATTAATTTGTTATTAGGCAAACCTAGTTTTTTTTTTCTGTTTTAAAAAAACCTTCTTTTATTGACATTATAATTATAATTTGTTACAGGCAGTGGCTAAACATATCTATGGGACACTGAGAAACTCAAGTGTTGTCGTATCCAACTTGATTGGACCAATAGAGCCTATGGTTTTGGCAAATCATCCTGTGAAAGGCTTGTATTTCACAATGACGGGTGGACCCGAGGTAACCATCATCTTAATTGAACTCTAAACCGTCTCCATAGCCATAGCCATGCTTATTGTGCCCTGCTTAGTGCTTATTGTGGATGATAAAAGCCTAAGGAAAATAGAGAACAATTTGATGATACTTTTAATGCAATTTAAGAGGAAAAAGATTCCTTCTCAAATAAATAAAAAATAAGAGAAAAAAAATGAAGTTATAATTGTTGAAAATTAATAATTAAAATAACGATTATATGTGTGTGAAATTGTTAAAATATTTGTTTTTAACCAGCAATACTTATTATGCAGTCCATAACTAAGTGCATTTTTTAATTGTGAGTGCTAATTTCTAAAACAAAGCATTCATTTTTAAAAATTATTTTTGAAATTTTAAAATAATAGATTTTTTTTTTAAATAAACTAAACTAAATTCACACTAGCTAAACTCTATATGGCTTAAAAAAATCGTTATTTGTTTATTTGTATACCCCCTCAGTTTTAGGTGTTGAATTGTTTTGGAAATTTTTGTTTGTATTTATCTATCATTTGTAAAGTTCAAAATTACATTAATTACCTTTTTATCAATTATATTTTTACTTGTTTTTTAATATTTAATTATTTTACACATGTATTTTTTATTGTAAAAAGATAAAAAAATGAAACATGATAAATATATTTTATTTGAATAAAAAAATTCATTTTCTTTCTTAGTTTCTATATATTAAAAAAATGAACAGAGGAAGTAGTATATGCGAGTACTAAATGATTTTTCAATTGGAAGTTAAGTGGGCCGGGAGACTGTACTCAGGCGATCGCCTTTGAAAGGGACTCATGCATCACTTTTGCTTTGTGTGCATCTGTCCAAGTTTGTAAATTAGTTTACCCTTGACACAGCTAAATAATTTGAATATGGTAAATACTTAAAAAAATAGAATACTGTTATTTATACAATAATTTTGTTCACTAATTTTTTCCATATTCATTTTTTTTCTTTATCTTTCTAAGAATTCATTTATCTATTCACACACTTTTATATCTTTTCTTTTAAAAATAATATTTACTCAATAAAATAAGTTGTCATATATAATGAAGGTAGATGGAGTAGAATTTAGGAAGGTGGATGAGCTGCCCTATTGTTTAGGAAACTCAATTTTTAATGCATAAGAACATGATAGTTGACTTCATCTCTTGTATTTACTAACCATTATTTGGAGAAATAAAGTTAGTTAAACGTGTTATCCTTTGTGGCTGCAGAGTATAAATATTGCAGTTATAAGCTACACAAGAACGTTAAGAATTACCTTGAAAACACACAAAGGATTTATTGATGAGAAGAAGTTCAAATTCTGCGTGGTGAAAGCCTTCGAGGTCATATCCAAAGCAGCAATGGAGATACCCAACAAAATCAAAGGTTAAATGATCTAAGAATAATTAAAGAGATAAGGGTCGTCTAAGGGAGACTATATATGCTTGGGAGTATGTCCAAGTCAGTTTAATTTCATCAATAAGTAGACATCGGGGATTCTAATTTTGTCAAGTGTTAGAATGAAATTTAAAAAATAGGCCAAAAGTCAAGGCAATAATAATAGCATACATATCGTATGTCCATGTAATTTCTTTGAACAGTGATATCTCCTCCCCGCAAAAGAAATGAAGGATCAATGTTTTCCTTCTTTAGCTTTATTTGATATATACTAAGTTTAGTTGAATTATAGATTTAATATCACTTTTGCTATATTAGATTTCATAATTGTTTCAATTATGTCTTATATTTATTTAATAATTTAATACAATGACAACTAAAATTCATAGTTGTCTTTATTTTATTTTAAGAAACTAAAAATCACTGAGGCTTTGTTTGGGAGTTAGGAGGAGAAGGGAAGGAAAGAGATTCAAGGAGGAGGGAGGGGAAAGAAAGGGAGGAAACTGAGGGAAGTTCCTTCCTCCTTATTTGGGAGTTAAAAATATATCAAGAGAGGAAAATTGAGAATTAATAAGATGTTAAATGTAAAAATTATATAATTTAAATGTAAAAATATATTAAAAATAAATTTTAATATATTTTTGAATTTGTAGATGGGGTAGGATAGTAATTTTAATTACTTTTCCTTCTAAAAATCTCTAAATTGGGGGAACAATAATTTCTAGGTTTTGGAGAATTTCAAAGAGTTTTAAAAATCCTCAAATCCTTCTCCTCAAAAATTAAAACTCCCAAACAAGAAGAGGTCACCACCTAAACTTTTCCTTTCCTTCCCTTTCCCTCTAAAATCTCTCTCTCCAAACAAAGCCTAAAAAAAATTTATCTCATCCGACCAAGATTCAGAACTCCGTCGCAAACTCTTCACGTTACTTTCTCCAAACAATTCCAAACTTGATTCCAGAAACAATTCCAAACTTCATTGTGCATTTTTTTTCACTAATTCAGATATGACCTACTTGTCATCATCTTCATTCCCTCTGATGGCTTCCGTTTCACTGTGTCTTTGAGAGAGAGAGAGAGAGATTCGTGATCAAGGTCAAGATCGCAAACCGCCCTTTGTTCAAGGCGCTGTTTGCACCTCCGTCTCCAGCACCGTCATCTTCCTCGTCTACGAGTTCGTCCCCGGCGCCAGCTCCGCCGTCTGCCTCCGCAACCGTCGTCTTCGGTGCCGTGATCTGAGATTTATGAACATTTTTGTTGTGGGGTTTTAAATATCTGGTTTTTCCCTTGATGGCTTTGGGGCTTTTGGTTTATTTGGGGTTGTGGTGATTCTTTGTAGTGAAAATTAAGCGTCTTTTGTTGTTTGATAACTTGTTGCTTGAAAATGTGGGTTTTGGATTGTAAGGTTCACCGTTGATTTTTTATTTTTTTTCAGTATAGAGATCCTTTGGGACGAAACACAGATCTGGTGGTCTTGCGGGTGTGGTCGAAGAAGATGAACAAGGAAAGATGAATTATTTTGGGAACAGTGGCCAAATGCCACCTTTTTCAAAATTTAATCCCTGAATGCTACGCGTGAAATCTAATTCCCAATGTGCCACGTCCCCAAATTCGTTGGCCCATTTAGCGAAATCAGCAAGCTGAGTTTAGCCACGTAATTCGTTACAGTAACCAGCATGTCAGTCCCCCTTCCCTTTTTTCACTGAGATCCCCTGCGATTAGATGGCAAGTGACACTTGTCAAGTCCCTATTAAATCGCTGTGGGCCAGAGCGAATTAAGAGGCTTATTTTGCTGGATGGCCCAACGAATTTGGGCCTATGTAAACCACCTCCATTTTTCCATTTGGCACAAGTTGTTCTAAATGCTTTGTTAGTTTTCAATTCCAAACACGAATTCGTAAAAGCTCGATTATTTTTTAATTGAATTTGTCCTTCCAAGTTATCGTAAAAGTTCTATTATTTTTTAGTTGAATTTTCAATTACAAACACATTGTTGTAAAAGCTCTGTCTATTATTTTTTAGTTGAATTTTCAATTTGAAACAGATTATCGTAAAAGCTCTATTTTTTTAGTTGACTTTCAATTCTGAACACATTATCGTAAAAGTTGTATTATTTTTTAGTTGAATTTTGAATTCCAAACACATTATCGCAAAAGCTGTGTTATTTTTTAGTTGAATTTTCAATTCGAAACACACTATCGCAAAAGCTCTGTTATTTTTTAGTTGAATTTTCAATTCGAAACACATTATCGTAAAAGCTCTATTATTTTTTAGTTGAATTTTGAATTCCAAACACATTATTGTAAAAGTTGTGTTATTTTTTAATTTAATTTTTGGAAAATGAGTGGTGATAGAAATGTCTATGATAATGAGAGTAGATATGTTGGACCTAATGGTCAAGTTTTTGAAGGAGAAAGTAAAATGTTCCGTATGCCCGCAAGATGCAGACATTGCGATCTGATGAAAATGATTTACAAAAAATTGAGATTACAATGCGAACAATATGTATCTCGATTGATTTACAACTAATTGAATTAATTTAGAAAATCGATTTAAAATTGAATTATTTTGAATCAATTTTAAATTGATTATAAGAATTAGATAAATTTTAAATACATTTTCTAACTGTTTTTTATTTTCAAATGTTTTTTTTTCTTCAAAATTAGTTCTATTAACTAAATTTGTTTTGTAAAACAATATAGTTTTTTTAAAATCATTTTCAATAAAAACCTGAATCAGTTTTAAATTGATTATAAGAATTAGATCAATTTTAAATAGATTTTCTAACTTTTTTTTATTTTCAAATGTTTTTTTATTTACTTGAATATTAGTTCTATTAAGTAAATTAGTTTTGTAAAACAATACATTTTTTTTTAAATTATTTTGAATAAAAACCGATATTTTTAATCGGTTTTAAATTGATTATAAGAATTAGATCAATTTTAAATAGATTTTCTAGCTTTTTTATTTTCAAATGTTTTTTTATTTACTTGAATATTAGTTCTATTAAGTAAATTAGTTTTGTAAAACAACACAGTTTTTTTAAAATCATTTTGAATAAAAACTGATATTTTGAATCAGTTTTAAATTGATTATAAGAATTAGATCAATTTTAAATAGATTTTCTAACTGTTTTTTTTTATTTTCAAATGTTTTTTATTTACTTGAATATTAGTTCTATTAAGTAAATTAGTTGTGTAAAACAATACATTTTATTTAAAATCATTTTGAATAAAAATCAGTCGGTTACCATCCAGCGAAATACGTCCAAATCACCAAGTGTCCTGCCCGACGAATGGGGTGACACCACATCGGCTCACCAAATTTCAGCTACGAAGCCAGTGAATTATGCCATGTCGCATTCCAACAAATATTATTGTAGGCGTGGCATTCTAGGTAATTGTTTTTGAAAAAGTGACACTTTGGCCAATGTCTCTAAATATTAAGCTAACCATAGCATGAAATAATAAAATTATGGTAAACACAACTATAATTATTTATTTTAAATAATTTTGATAGCAATGCATCAAACAATAAAATTAACACATACATATGTATATATATTTAAACACAATTAAAGTCATGTCATTTTAATTTAAAGCCATTAAAAATATTTAAATAAATTGGTATGTTTCACATTATAATTATTTAAATCATCTTCTAACCTAATGTTTTACATCATCTGCTAATCTAAAGTTTTCAATCATCCTCTAACCTAATATTTTAAATCATCCTCTAACCTAATGTTTTAAATAATAAATTTTTAACAATTAAAATACAAAAATAAAAACATAAACAATAATTAAAAATAAAAACTAACCTTGAGAGGAAGTGGAGTAAGATTGAAAGAGTAAAATGAGAGTGAGAGTAAAATTGAGGGAGAAGGTGAAAGTGATAGTGAGGTAGAGTTAAAGGGGGAGTATATATAAGGTGGGCAGCTGGACCTATTCCACTGGGCCCACCAGCGAACTATGCCAATTTTGCTCCTGGGCCCATCAAATTATGCAGAGCACGCCATGTGGTCGGACCGCTCAGTCAACCCAATAAAATCGCGCCACGTCACGCCACCTATTTCGCTTTTTGTCAGTAACAAAATTGCCCGCATGGCATTTTGGACAAACTTTTGCTTGGCATGGCATTCTGGCCATTTTTTTTAAAAGACATGGCAGAAAGGCCACTGTTCCATTATTTTGGGTGGTTTATTTATTTTTAAATAAAATAAAAATAATGATAATTTTAACCATTATTATATTAATTAATTATTTTAAAACTCAAATTTTAACGGAATAATAACGTTAGAATGAATTTTTTAAAATTTAATAGCAAAATAAAATAACTATAAAATATAAGGATCAAAAGTCACATTAAATTTTAATTATTTGATATCTCGTATGGAATTTTTTAATCTTTTCTAATATTTTATATTTTAAAGTTTTTTTTAACAGTGACATAGTGATATTTCGCATGAAAGTCTTTATAAAAGATTTATAATATTGTAATTTTAGCTAATTGCTTTTGGATGGAGGCATGTTAATATATATCACAAAATATTCTAGCTATTAGGATTGACATAAATTAGACTTAACTTTAGAATTGAACACAAATTAAATTTAACTTATTTAATATTATGATGTAATTGATAGATAATTTTATTTTTAAAATATTTAGTTACGAATTTTATCATTGTTTAATATATATGAAAAATTATATGTTGAAAGAAGTTAATTTCTTAAATAAATTTTAATATTTCAAATAATTAATTAATTTTTCGTTAAAAAATACCTAAATTCAAAAAAAATAAAATCAAACTTGACTTAAGACCTAGCTCAAATAACAACGATTATCCAAAATATTATGTCAACTTAAATAACTTTCTATGCCTATAAAATATGAAAGTTTTTATTTTGAGAAGAGAATTTCATATTAAAATTCACATAAAAAAAAAACCAATTAAATAGAGTCAATTTGGTGAGGTGACTCCTCCACCCAATGTCTCTCATCAAGAGGGAAAAGAAAAACATTTTGATGTCAGCATCCTCATAAACATGGGAAAGGTTGTCCTTGCGAGGTCCTTAATTGTAAAATAGAAAATATTTGTTTTTAATCTTTTTAAAGTTTTTTTTTTCTCATTCTAGTAATATATTTATTTTAAATGATCCTTGCTATTAGTCTCCTCTAAGTGTTAAGTCAACAAATATTGACATTATTGTGATGAAATCATTAGAGACAAATAAAAAAGAGATATATTTATAAGGACTAAAAATCAATTTTTTACTTGAACTAAAAATAAAAGAAATTCCTTCTAGTTTTTATTTCACACGCGCACATACAACGAAAGAAATTCTCTTTTAGCTAGGGGAGCATAAGCTAACACTAATCATCATTTTTCCATAAATTGAGAGTGAGAAAAGCAAAATGAAAAGGGAAAAACATAACCCTAGGAGGAAGTGGTGCCATAACACCAAAGAAACCTTACGAGGAAGATGGTCACGAAAAGTAGCACCGACTCTAATAAATACTGGGTTCAATATTGCCTTAATGCAGTTCAAGAATACATGCACTATCTATCGGAAATAATTTATTTCTGGAAGATTAAAAAGAATGTTTCAGAAATTATTTTTTGGAAAAGGATATCTTTAGGAGAAAAAAAAAAACAAGAGGTAACTATATAATAAATAAAGATTAGAGTTGAGGAATATCCTAGGGGTATTAGCTAGGTTATCCTCATCTAACCAACAATCATTAGCAAAACGATACTACTACTTACACATGAATTTTATGCAAATGAAACTATTAATCACGAGCCGGGAACAAAATAATAAATCACAATTTCAAAACCACAAGTGATACGCGATTTCGACCCACACATAAAGGGCAGTTAAAATTAAAATCTTTTTATTTAAATTAAATCTGCATCTGAAAAGTATTATTATTTACGTAAGTTTGTCGTATTAATAATGCAGTAATAGAAATATGTATGCGTACGCACAATAATTTCTCTTAATTTAATCGGATGATGCTGATAGGCCATGGTTTATTGATGGACACATACTCTTAAAAATTACTACGTCACATATACATTTGCAACATCGGACAAAATTAACACTGTTAATTTAAACAACTAATAAAAGAATCAATAATTGGATTAATTGAGATACTTTAATGGACTAAAGTAAAAAAAAAAAAAAAAAAACTTATATGAACAATGAAAATACAAATAAGGACCGGATTGAATCGAAATTTCATTTTATTCATTAAATCAAAAGTTATCTGGAAAAATAATATCAAGATACACAAATTAATGAAGGGTATAACGTGTTCTTTTAATTTACAACTCTAGATGATCCTCATATAACGTGATGTGGTGAACCTGTGTTTGGATTGACTGAATGTCATGTCCTTCAACATCAACTAATTAATTTATCACTCTGTTGTATACTTTACGTGGCTTGTTATTGGTCGCAGAAGGCTGGGTTGATTTAGTCTATAGTCTTAATTAATTACTAGTACTCGAAAACGATAGAACATGAGTGAGGATATATAACCAAGTGCAACAAGGTGTGAACTCCAAATTAACACCATAAAAGTTAATTAAGGCATCATATGCATGTGTTCTTAATTTCTAGTTTTGTCCCCAGCAACTAGCTAGTTGTCTTGTGATTCACCAACAAACGTGTATATATAGGACTACGCTCATCCAGACATCCAGAGCACGAACTGCACACTATCATGCCACGTAAAAATATTTTATTTCATGTAAAATACAAAATAAATTTTCATTTTAGTTTATGAGATTGTAATGCATCACTTGATTTTAATTCTCACTTTAGTTTATAATGTTGTAAAACTTTAATCTTTAACATTAATGAAAAATATGATTAAAAAGAATACTAAAATAAATAATGTATTACGAATAGGGGCGAACCCACTTGTGTTTTTATGTCCGTACGTGCGGACATAAACATTTTGATTTTTTTTAATATCTGTGTTAAAAGGATAAAATTATTAAAATATCCTACCTTTCCTCCTCTACACTGAAGCACCTCGACCTCTCCTCCTCTGTCACTGTCGGCCACCAGAGGCTCCTCGCGCAACACCTCTGATTTGCGTTCCTGGCTTCTTGCACTAACACCGTCGTCCGCCACGAGTCGTCGGCAACGGCTTCCCCTCGTCACAAGTCACGACGGCATCGGTTTGCTCCCTTGGCCTTGTCGAGACCGCATCGACAACGACTTTCCCTTGTCGGCTTGTCCACACCCTCGTTGCGACCGCTGACCACGCCCTTGGCCTCTCCTGTCTCCCACGACCACCTCGGCACCTCCTATTCGTACAAACACTTTTTTATTTATTTTCCATTATAATTTTTTTTTGCTTTTTTTGTTTTATTTTTTGGGGTTTCGGTAAGTGTTGAGGGGGGGTTGAAATTGGTGCAATAAGGGGAAAAAGAATGGATTTTTGGAGTGTGGAGGTGGAAAAAGGAAAAGGGTATGGATTAGAGTGGTTGAAACTTGTGAGTGAGCATGTGGTGTTTGTGAAAAGTGCTCTGAGGATGATTAGGTATGCCTCCGGTTCAAAATGGATCTTTGAATGGCCACAGAGCTATAAGGTAGATTAGCTCACACCACAATCAAAGGTCAAGGAATGATGTTTGGAACTTAAATGATGTTTGCTTTAGTGAGATTTATAGATGTGTGAAGCAAGCATTCTGATTTCCCTATTTATAGAAGTTAATTTAAAGACTCTTGAATTAACAAAGCACAATATGATAAGAATTTTATGCCTTATATGTTTATGGTGTTGATAGGTATGGAAATATAAATGGTGTGAATATTGGATTGGCATATGCATTCTTTTTGTATAATATGTGGCTTGTGGATTCTAAACTGCTGATTACGGACAAATAGCTTGCTGGATATTTAATGTTGCTACTATGTATTTTGAATTATGTGTTGAGTTTGTGTTCATAGAGAGAATTGAGTTATTCTCTCGAATTCGGTAGACCTCGGCTTAAGAGCAATTAGTGAAATTGCTCAAAGAGTGGTATATTGATGTTGTGATGTGTTATGTATGTATGAATGAATAAAGATAACATGATTAGTAGTTCTGTGTGCACTACCTGAACCTGATTTATATCATTGGCATTGAATTTAAAGCTTATAATTACGTATAAGGCATGATTATGAAGTAATTGATGTGAAGTTGAGTGCCCGAACTTAAATTGGACTTGTGCTAGTGTGAGAATTGTATTTTTTGTAGTGTCTTGGCGTGAGTTGACTGAACTTGTTTATAATTGTATCATCAATCTTAAAACTTTAAAATTATGAATTAAATGTTTGAATAGAAATTAGAGATGTCAAGAAGGTATTGCTTATGTGTTGATTTTGAATATCAAAATAGTATGAATCATGCAAATTCTAATTTTGAAGTATATAGTGGGTAACTTAATTATTACCATGGTTATATGTTGTCCTATAACTTGTTTTCAATGGGTATGAAGTGTTCCCGAATCATCAGAAGTCTTACTTGTAAAATTAGGTAAAATACAATAATCTAGCATAAAATTTTGAGAAAATTACCTTAATATAAGAGTTTGATCGCAATTCTGTTTTCTGAGTGCCTTGTGTAAGCTCTATCTTTGGAATTTAAACCTGTTAAACTTCTATTTCTTAGCTTGAAATCATTTTGGAATCAACACATTTTGTTATCTATACAGTCATAAGAATTTTTCTAATGCAACAAGTTTAAACTAGCTTTGGTTGAAGTGTGATGTGCATAATGTGTAAACTATGAACCTGTAGAGCATGTCATCATAAGATCTGATCCAGTAACCTATGCCCCATTTTGTACTGTACATAGAGGTTCTTAGTTTTTCATAATGCAAGTTCCAAGCCTTAGACTTAAATTTGAGCTTTAGAATTTTAATGGGAATTTAAATAGAAGTGTTGAAATTGTGTTTTGTATCTGTTCTGATTTCTCTTAAACCATTATGCATTCTAGACTTGATTGTTGGCTGAGATACTTGGATATGTTGTAGGGATGAATGTTTAGTTCGTAATGCTTTTGATCCCATAGCATTTCAACTGTTGTGTAAATTATAATGAATTTTTCCATGTAATTATTGTGTTGCTTTAATTTTTTTGCTTCATATCTTCTGCTCGATAGTTGGGTTTAATTGGGGAATGACTATTATATCTTCCAATTGATGTCATGTTTGACATTCTCAAACGAGTTAATATTATAGAGATGAAGGCCTTTACTGTGATTTTGCTCATCTTCTGTACATGTAATGTTGACTTTTTTATTCACCATTATAAATAGAATGATGATGTGTGAATGTACTGGAGTATATTCTCATATTTTTTTTGGAGGATTGGTAAAATTTGGGGGGCTAAATGATTGATCATACTATTATCTGCATCTTGTTACAAAAGCAACTATATTTTGGTGCTACCCCTGAACCTCCGCCACTATGTGCACGAACATAAATAAATTTTTCTGGGTCCGCCACTGATTACAAATAATAAAAAATAACTAAAGCACTCTATGCTTATAATTTCAGGGATTGTAGGAATTTATTCTTTTAAAAATTATAAACTACATGTCTAAATAAGTTGCCAACTTGGGGCAACTATTCTCAGTAAACAGGTTATCCAAATAAGGGAAAATCTTGGTCCAATCTAAACATGTTGGGAATGTTAGTTCTAATATAATTTAATGATCTAATCACGCTTAGGTACATCAGAAGCTATTAGATCAAATATGGAAAAATTAAGATTATAAATACCTCCCGTCATTGCTATTCTTTTCTCCAAAGATGAGTTACAGTTGTCTGTGAGTTAAATAATCCGTGAGTACTTTGTAAGTCTTTCAAGCTCTAGCTCTAATGTACAGATGGTGTATTGCATATATTTCAGAGTAAGCTCAGGGACCCCAAACATACACTATATATAGTACCTAACCATTAAGGTGTCTGTTGTTAGTGTTGTGCAGAAAATATGGATTGTTGGGGCTTTTCTGTTGCTAAAACAATGTGGACTATATATTTGATTTTATACTCAGTTAGTTACCAAAACAACTCGAGAATAAGGGCATGTTTCATGTTTCATTCTCCCACTTGGTCCATATATCTCGTCATATACTATAGTGAGAAATAAATACATGAATTATGATGATAATTCCTCTAATATGTAAATGCAGATCTAGGTAGAAGTGCCTCCCTTAAAATTTGAACTAAAATTATGAAAATACCCTTAGCTTTAAATTTTTCACAAAATTAACCTAGTTTTTGTGAGAAAGGGCACCATACAGTGCATCTTCGCCCTTTCCTCTCTCGCTCTCCATCTCCAGTTATTGGCATCCGTCAGACCGTCACGGCTACAGGCTACAGCGTCTGTGTCCTCGGAATTTGGAAGCGTGGTTCGAGACTTCGAGCATTCTCTAGACCAGTGGCTCCGCCTCACGCAACTGCTTCTCCCTCCGGCGACCGGCGTCATCTCATCGCGGGCCAGCCTCCGTCACGAACTCACAAGCTCAAGGGTCACGGCTACGGCATGTCGGCGTCCTCGCCTCCTTGGAAGCGTCCTCGCCTCCTCGGAAGTGTCCTTTTCTCTAGTCACGGATACTCATGGGCTCACGCCGTTCACGCCGCTCACGCCTACGGCGTCCTCGCCTCCAGACTCCAGTCACGGTCTCACGGACACAACCACACCAATTTTCTGCTTCCCTATCATATTAAAAGCCAGAGGTATCATTCAAATAGTTTCTTTTGACTTTGTTTCCATAACCCCATTTGAAGATAAAAAGTTGAAATTTGAAGTAACTTAAGCAATGGTTATTTTAACTGTCAGCAAAGCATAGCGGGAGAAGCATTTCTTGAAAAATGAAAGAGTGACTTCATTGAATTTCACGAGCAGTAAACATTAGAAAAAGGATAGTTGCTTTAGTCAAGGGATGTGGTAAAGATATGTTCAAGCTAGCTCCATAGAATTAGGAAGAATAGTGTTGGTGGGATTGTTGGTTAAGACTGTAGGATTTTCAAAAGGAGTTGGACATGAAGTACAACTGTTCCCCTTAGAAACCACAATACGAACCAGGACAAACTATAAAGGACAAGTGGAATATGAGAAATGTGATCAAAGTCACCTGTCAATAGTTTTAGTTAGAAATAAAGTCATTCATGGGCCACTGCCTAATAGCTCAGGCTTTTAGGAGAGGTGATCCTCAGTGTTTTAACCAAAGATATTCCTTCATTTTATCACTGGCAAGTTAGGCTTGTTATATTAGATGATAGTCGGTGGATTACCAATGTTAAAACACATACTGGTAATTAGTTTATCCTTGAGATTCTAACAGTAACAACAGTGAAATTATGGAGTGCCCTGTGTTAAAGTGGTGCAACCTACAAAGTAAATTGATGGATTTGCTGCGCTGGCATGAATAACCGGTTTTTAGTGAAAATTTATGGATATCTCATTTTTAAAGAATCTTGATCTAGGATATATTTGTTCCAATGAGATTTGACTTTATCAATTAGGTTGGATTAGTGATATTTCTTTTCAACTTGCTGGTGAAGTGAGGATATGAACAAAATCAAATTGAGCATTTTTCTTTTTCTCCTCCGTTCTTCAGATTGGAAGGTAAATTTCAATTTCGTGTCTTTATTTTCTAATTGCCTTCCTTCCTATGGTTATGCTTGTTGCGTGTGTAAAGTCAAAATCTTTACTTTTTTTGTCCAACTAAGACACCCTTTTAGCACAAAGATAATAAGCTTTTGTTTGATTTTAAATGCAGTAGTTTTTTCAAGTCACAAGTTGATTTTTCCCTTTTTTTATTTATTTATGTATATGTTTTACTCTTGTTTTGGTTTTTCCTTTTTTGTTTTTTCTTTCTGTATATGATGCTTTTTGTCTAGTTGTGGTGTTGTTGATGTCCTGCTAGCTTGAGTTTTTTTTGTTTCTTTTGTATTTATTTGGCAATTGTCATTCATTTGTTCATTGGTTTTCTTAATATTTTTTATCTTTCCACTTGAAATGTTCTTTGATACACTGGCAAAAAGTCATGGGTACTGAAAATATGTCTAGCAGAAGCTGGATTGTGTATCCTTTTTTATGCTGGCTTTAGTTTTGGAGTAGAGTTTGTGATTTGTGATAACATTTCTTTTTGTGTTTGATACTTTCTATATATGGCTGGCCATGAAATAAGCATTAGTTTGTGATTGCACGTTAATGATTCCACTTGATATGCATAGGTTCCAATTCAACTTGATAATGTTTTGTTCGAAGTTTGGTTACTGCTTGAGATTAATTGTGCAATTTTGAGCATGCACCCATTGTTTCTATTACTGCTTGAGATCAATTGGAGAGAGGGAGAAACATATTTGGTGCCCATAATATAAGAACTGATGGTATCCACTAACTTGTTTTTCTCTCTCCTATAATTCCATGTAACAGCTCAAAATCCAAATCCACTAACTTAGGCCATGTTCTCTCACAATTTGTGGGTAGTATTTTGAAAAAGATGTATTCGAAAGCATTGATAATAAGACAATTATGATGGAATTCTAAAAAATAAGACCTAGAAGAATGACATTGTAATTATTTTTATTGTAATATACTTTTGTTATTAAAATATATGTATTTGAACTTATTAAGTGTCCTTTTCATTAATTTTCTGGACTCGCCACTGCTAATATGTACGAGTATTATCTTCCATGTAGTACATTGCGTTATATTTCTTATGCCTATACAACTTAATGAATAAACTCAATCTTTATTCTAGGTCAAAACTTAATTGATGTTTCTCAGAATAAATAACTATAGATGTGCATAAACTGAATGAAAAAACATCACAATAGAGTTTCTTAATATCATTCTTACAATGAAAATCACATATAGGAACCAAGTCCTATTTTTTCTACATGATCCTTAAATTTCAAATGGTGGCATGCCTTTAGTTGAAGGATCATCAATCATTAATTCAATGCTAATGTGCTTAATAATCACTG
Organism: Glycine tomentella; assembly: GCA_007407185.1. Classification (NCBI taxonomy): domain Eukaryota; kingdom Viridiplantae; phylum Streptophyta; class Magnoliopsida; order Fabales; family Fabaceae; genus Glycine; species Glycine tomentella. The sequence goes on from PYAF01002115.1 coordinate 307,850, forward strand.
TCTTATTTTTAACACGTTCTCTTATGGCTAAATACTTAATGTCGATGTGCTTGCTTCGACTATCACTTTTGTTATTCTTAGCCATAAAAACAACATCTGAATTATCATAGTATATCTTCAATGGCCTAGAAATGGAATCCATAACTCTAAGCCCATAAATGAAACTCCTTTTCCATACACCATGTTAGGTACTAGCTTAAATCAAACCTATCACCCTTCACAATGGGAGCTACACTTGGTGAACAATCACTTATTCTAAATCTTTTCAAAACTTTGTTAATATAGGTCTTTTGAGACAAACCAAGAAAACCTCTTACTCTGTCTCTATGTACCTTGATACCAATAACGTAAGAGGCATCACCTATATCCTTTGTATCCAAGTTCTTAGAGAGAAATTGTTTCACCTCATATAGCAAACACATGTCATTGGTTGCAAATAAAATATCATCCAAATATAAAATAAGGAAACAAATTTTGCTCCCACTGACCTTCTGGTATATACACTGATCCATAACATTTTCTACGAAACCAAATGAAGAAATAATGTCATGAAATTTTAAGTACCACTGATGGGATGCTTGTTTCAATCCATATATAGATTTCTTAATCTTGCATACCAGCTTTTCACCCTCAGTAGAGGAGAAACCTCTAGGTTGTTTCATATAAACCTCTTCATCTAGGTCTCCATTGAGAAAATCCGTTTTCACATTCATTTGTTGCAACTCTAAGTCAAAATGTGCAACCAGTGCCAGAATTATGCGTAGAGAATCTTTCTTAGATATAGGAGAGAATGTCTCCTTGTAGTCGATTCCTTTATTTTGATTAAATCCCTTGGCTATGAGTCTTGTTTTATATCTCTCAATGTTGCCTAATGAGTCTTTCTTAGTTTTGAACTCCCATTTACATCCAATGGCTTTTGCACCATCAGACAACTAAACATGATCCCAGACTCCATTTGATGCCATAGAATTCATCTCATCTTTCATAGCATCATACCACCAGTTTGATTCTTTGGAACTCATGTCTTGTGAAAACATTTCAGGATCATTTTCAATTCCAATATTATAGTCAGATTCCTGTAGATACACAAAAAAGTCACTCAGTAATGCTGATTTCTTTATTCTGGTAGGTCTCCTTAATGTTGTTTCATTATCTTCTTGAGAAACTTGTTGTTCAATTGGTTGATCAACAATTTCTTCTTGCTCCTCGTGAACAACTTGATTTACTAGATTATCAGCAGGTTGTGGATCTTGAATTACATGTTGTACAACACCTGGTTGAGCTGAAGGGGTATTGTTAACAACAAACAATCTCATATTTGAAGTGGACGATTGAGCAACTGAATGGTCTTTCTCAGAAACAAAGTCTTTGAATTGATTGTTCCCACTAATCAAGTCACTCTCAAGAAATTTAACATTTCTTGACTCCACAATCCTAGTACATGGAGATGGACAATAAAATCTATATCCCTTAGACCTTTCACCATATCCAATGAAATACTCACTATTGGTCCTTGGGTCAAGCTTCTTTTCTTGTGGGTCATAAACTCTGACTTCAGAAGGGCATGCCCAAACACGTACATTTCGCAAACTCGGTTTCCACTCTTAAATAACTCAAATGGTATCTTTGGGACAACCTTAGTTGGAACTCGGTTCAATATGTACATTGCCGTCTTCAGTGCTTCAGTCCACAATGACTTGGGAAACTTGGAACTACTAAGCATACTTTGCACCATGTCTATTAATGTTCTGTTTCTTCTTTCTGCTACACCACTATGATCTGTAGAATCAAACATAGTGTATTGGGCAACTATCCCATGCTCAGCAAGAAACTTTGCAAATAAACCAGGTGCTTGTTCATCTTCAGTGTATCTACCATAGTATTCTTCACCTCTATCTGATCTCACAATCTTAATTTGCTTACCACATTATTTCTCTATTTCCAATTTAAATACCTTAAAGATATCTAATGCTTCATACTTATTATTAAGCGTGTAGAGATACATGTATCGCAAATAATCATCTATGAAAGAAATGAAGTATTTATGACCAAATGCGTCCATGTTTGGACAACAAATATCAGTATGTATGATTTATAATAATTTAGTACTCTTCTTGGCACCCTTTTTGGACTTGTTTGTTTGCTTTCCCTTAATGCAATCTACACAAGTTTGAAAATATGCAAAATATTTCAATGCTTATCATTAAAATTTGAGACACAAATGATGTATCATGCTTTACCAATGTAAGTCATGCTTATAAAATTATGAATTTAGTGACATAAAATTTGCATATGGGCTAAAATTTTAATTCAATTAAATTTACATAAATATTGTAATAAAACTATCAAATTATATTTCTTAATCCTTGTGAGCAAATCAAAAAATATAATTTAATATTTTATTCTAATTAATCATACAAAATTATAATAGAAATTCCTATGGGATAATATCTACTATATTATATATGACTAATTATAATCAATATCATCTACCTTATGTGATCTAAATTCTTTTAATATATAACATAAATAATTAAAGTTGTTGTGGATAAGCTTTAATTAATTAAATTACATAGAT
>PYAF01002115.1:310527-358671 GCA_007407185.1 Glycine tomentella
TAGATCACAAACATTATCTTTATATTATTGTATCAAGCTCCAAGCAATAATGTCAAATAATTAAATATCACAAAATAATAACTTGAAAAGTGTAACAATTAATTACAATATTATGCCTAATTCCTTTTATGATCTTTAAACAACTTAATATATAATTTTAATCCAATTATAGATGTGTGATTAATTCATAATTAATCAAAATTATAAACATCATTAGACATAAAACTTAATCATATGAGAATAAATCATATTATGCACTTCAAGATCAAGATATAATACAATGATGAATAAAATTCTCATATATAATTACATAATTGAAACATAATATTATGCATTTGATTTAATATATATGCATAGAATAAACTTTTTTATAATATATTCATGCACAAAACAAATCAAAACTGTACAAATTGCAAAAGTAAACAGAACGCATAAACATATAAGATATAGAAAAACAAGCAAATGTCAAATAATCTTAAATAGCTCAATGGCTCATGTCAGTTTCAGTAAATGGTGTCATGGGTTTGAGACCTAGACACTACAAAACATCCTCTCATCCTCTTTTTTTACAACATTTGACGGGTCAATCCGACCCATATGCAGCCCTGATCAATTCTCACGAAATTAGATCGGAACAATACCTATATACATAGAATAAAGGCACGTTGCAAAATACATTATTCATATTCTCATAAAAGATTATCTAGCTAAGTGAATTCTAATTAAGAGGATATAAAAAATATGATATGAAATTAAGAAGTGGATATGAAGAGACTTTTCTCTTCTCTTTTCTTTTCTCTTGATGGTGTCGGTTTTCTCAAGATTTCTCTCTCGCAATGCACTAATTGACCCCTCTCCACACTCCACTCAAACAAGTTGAGATATGAAGTTTACTTGCACATTTGGATCCTGCTCTATATTGGAGAGGAGCTCAATATCCAACAAATTTTGCTCCTCACGAAATTAATTAGGAGCTAAATAAAGAATTGATATTGATGCTCAACCGTATCTTTAATTGTTATTTCTAATTAAAAAATATGTTCAAAAAATTATAATGTTAAGAAATGAAAATTTCAAAAAATTATGTTTAATGTTTTTTCATAAATTGAAAATAATAGCTTTAAAAAATATATCATAAAATCATTTTTTTTTTGAAATTTTAAATAGATAATATTTAATTTAACATATATCATATTTTATTTTATTCAATTTTTTTAAAATTATATATCCTTATTATGTATTTACTCTAAAGATAAAATTAGTTAAAGTGTGATATATGACACCACACCATGAAGATTTAAGGTCATAAGGTGTGTGGGTGTTGTTGGTACCGATCACCAGCATGCCTCGTGAGTTTCCATTTCATTCGGAACATTATAATAATTGTTTTAGTTTAAAGAGTTATTAATAGTTAGCTAAAAATTGTGTACTATAAAAATACGTACGATAAATATAAATATTGTAATAATAATAGTTAGCTAAACGACGCGCCTTATATCAACCATTTTAAAGTTTCTTTTATATTAAGAGTACAATTGAATAAACTTAAAAGAAATTTTTATGATATAGGTTTTTAAGGTGTTTTAAAATTACTTTAGTAAGAAAATACGACAGTTATTTTTAATTGTTTTCTTAAAATTCTAATATTGAATTTTTAATTTTTATTTATTTTTTAAAAATTAAATAGCCTATAATCCACATGATTAACACAATGGTGTTGCATCATGATACGTTTACATTTACATGTGCAAAACAATCTATTTAATAAAATAATTAATATTTAATTTTTTTCAGTGTGCAGAATTTTATTGGAATAGTGACAGTATTCACATACTCGAGTGGAATTAATCTTTTATTTAGTGAATTGATCAACATTCATGATTTCTAATTTAAGATTCAAAAAATTAAATTAACTAACGTATACAAACAGAAAAAAAAAATAGACTTTCTAAATTTGAAATTTTCATAAATTTATTTTGAAGTTAAACTTTATTCTTACCAACAACATTTTTTTTCTAAAACGACACGTACTTGCACATGATAATTCAACTTTTTGGCTTTTCACATGATACATTAATTGGATATATCCATATGAATGAGAGCTAGTTTCTCACTAATTATTGGCTGTAGCTTTAATTCAAACTCCAAACCATATACTTTTCATCTTCAATGTGAAAATAAGACATGCGCCACCACCATTAATGAATGTCGTCTCCCAAACAATGCTCAGGTAGTTCTACATCTTTTGTTATACAAACAACATTGTCCTGTTATATATATAAATATATATATATATATCATGGATCTTGGCTTTTCTTTGCACCCAATATATATTATTTTCTAATTGAAGTTCTACTTTCACTCTCTTTTTCATACACATGCAAACTAGCACAACGGACCAACAATTCTATGAAGAGGTTCAAGAGCTAGTGAGTCCTCTTGGACAATATTTCAACAGTTCGGTGATATGTTCCTATGTTTTTGGTTTATTTGAAATGGCAGTTCGAATTGATGACTCACAGACTATACCTTTGCTGAAAGATGCTTTCCTCCCTATCAACCCACGTTTCTCTTCTATTATGGTTCTTTCTCTCTTCCATGCTTTTACATGCTCTTGAATTTAGTATTTAGTACAAGTTACTAGAGTACTTGATTATTAGTTAGTTTCTTATGAAATTTAGTTACACATGGTTAGTCCAATAAATTCAGACCATTGTAATCAGTGTTGTTAGTATCGCACGAGATTCGATATGATACAGGCCAAAAATGATACGAACCGGACTACTGAATCGTTTTTTAGTTGAATCGCAACAGTGAATCGTGAAATCGTACGATTCGAAACTGAATCGTGAATCGCTGAAAGTTTCCGATTCAAATTTTAAAAATAGAAAACCAACAGTCGCAGAGTTGGAAGATAAAACCGAAAAGAATAGAAAGAAAAAAGAAATCAAGAAGAAAGGCGACGCATTGACGCACAGAGAAGAAAGGCGACGCAACAAAGAAGTTGCAGAGAAGAAGCAACTTGCAGAAAGAGAAGTTGCAGAGAAGAAGCAACGACGCAGTGACGCACAGAGAAGTTGCAGAGAAGAAGCAATGATACAGTGACACACAGAGAGTTGAAGAGAAGCCGGCCACTTTAGTTGAAGAAGAAGAGTACGTTTAATGTGAGCTTTGAAATTAAAATATTATAAAATATTTTTCTGAGTTACAGCTGTAGTATTATATGAAATATGTTGTCATTGTGTGATGGACTGATGGTATACACGACTTTATGAGTTGCAGAGTACGTTCTCACTATATCAAAAGCCTTTTAAATTTTTTAAAGTTTAAGCTATATTCAGTATATTGTATTATAATATATTTTAATAAAGTGTTATTAATTTATATTCATTTTGAGTGACTGAATAAAAGTTTGAATCAGTTGAATGGGTATGTATATAGCTATGTACATGGATATGGGATGAGCTATTATTTTTATTTTATATTAAATTAAAGTGCAAACTGCAAAGTTGATATGCTTATTGTATATTTAATTATTTTTTTCTCTAGCACAGAAACAACAAAATGGCTCCAAAGAAAAAATCTCAAAAAGAAAAGGATATAACCTAGGATCATTGTAAGTCCCTTGGCAATAGGTTGAATGTTAAATGTAACTATTGTCCAAAAACAATGTGGGGAGGAGCATTTAGAATGAAGCATCATCTTGCTGGAACACACAAAAAAGTTGCTCCATGCCAACAAGTACCGGAAGACGTAAGAGATCTATTTTAAAAAATATTAGAGGATGCAAACAAAAATGATGAACTAGAATGCTTTGATGATAAAGATTCACACAAAAAAGGAAGCATGAATAATTTATGATAAAAGGAAAAAGTGGAGGTGGCTCATCTTCTATGAAACAACAAACTATAAATTCAATGGTGAAGGATAGAGATTTGGTGGTTCGAAATATTTGTAGATGCATATATGGCAATGCATTTCCATTTAATTTATTGAAGAGTCCATTATTTATTAATATGGTGAAATCTATTAGTGAATATGGTAGAGGCTTAAAACCACCATCTTATCATGAAGTGAGTGTGTCATATTTGAAGAAAGAAGTTGATCTTATCCATGCTAGTTTGGATAAATATAAGCTGGAATGGAAGAAAACTGGTTGTACATTGATGTCAGATGGATGGACTGATGGAAAAGGTAGATCTCTTACTAATTTTCTTGTTAATAGTCCTAGAGGGACTGTTTTTATAAAATCTATTGATACAAGCAATTTTATTAAAGATGCTGAAAAAATGTTTGAATTACTTGATGAGATGGTGATGAAAATTGGAGAAGAGAATGTCGTTCAAGTAGTGACAAATAGTGCTTCAGTTCTTGTATCTGCAGGACAAAAGTTGATGGATAAAAGAAAGCAACTCTTCTGGTCACCCTGTGCAGCCCATTGTCTTGATTTGATTTTAGAAGACATTGGTGGCATTACAGTGTTCTATAATACCATTTGGAAAGCAAAGAAAATTACAACTTTCATTTATAGGCACACATGGGTGTTGAATTTATATAGAACCTTTTCCAAAGGTAGAGAGTTACCTAGGCCAGCAATAACAAGGTTTGCTACGTCATATTTAACAATGCAGTTAATTTTGAAACAAAAGAATGCACTTTGATCTATGTTTACATATGAAAAATGGGTTAATAGTGCTTATTCCTCTAGGCCAGAAGCCAAATTTGCAGAAAATGTTGTTTTGACTGATAAAAGGGTTTGGAAATCAATAGTTTATTGCTTGAAAATTGTGTCTCCTCTTGTGAAAGTTCTCAGACTTGTGGATGGTGATTCAAAACCTGCAATGAGATACATTTATGAGGCTATGGATAGAGCAAAGGAAGAAATAGCAAAGAGTTTTAATCATGAGGAAAAGAGATATAAGGATGTATGGGAAATCATTGACAAGCGTTGGGATTTACAACTTCATAGGCCTCTTCATACAACAACATATTTTCTTAATCCAAAGTAAGTATTTTTTTATAAAATATATTTTTATAAAATTATTTATATTTGATATTTGATTTATTATTAAGCCTTATTCTAAATTTATAATAATTATATAGGTTCCACTATGACTCAAAGTTTAACCCAGATCGTGAGGTTAAAACTGACTTATGGAAGATACTAGAGAAGATGTGTCCTGATATTAAAACAAGGATCACAGATGATTATCAAATTGAGAAATTTGATAGGGCTAAATAACTATTTGGAAATAGTTTAGCAATTGCAATTAGAGCTAGGAAGCAACCTGGTAATCATTTAATTTTGTTTATTGATTAAATTGATGTTTTGACTTTTTAAAAATTAAAAATTAAGTCATCAACCAAATATTTATTTATCAATTATTATTTGTTTTGCTAACTTTATGGTGGAATAGTTTTGGAGATGACTGTAAAGAGATGCAAACAATAGCTATTTGTATCCTAAGCCTCACTTGCAGTGCTACAGGGTGCAAGAGAGAAATTGGAGTGTATTTGATCAAATTCACTGTAAGAGAAGAAACCATTTAGAGTAACAAAGGTTGAATGCTCTTGTGTTTGTTAAATACAACCTTCAACTTGAAACTAGGCAAAAATAAAGGGAGGAAAAAGGAGACACATATGATCCTATCTGCATATCAGATTTAGATTCTGACGAGGAATGGATTACTGAGCAAGAGGAGCCTTGCCTAATGGATAAGGAATCTTGGATGGATGTTCATGAGTGCTTCCACGTTGATGAAGGAGACCAAAGCAAAAAGAGAAAGAGAGGTATATTTGCATATATAATATTTTTTTCTAATCAAATACCTTATATAATATATTTATTTACATTATGTATATTTTTAGGTCCTCGAAATCTTCAAGTTGACAAGAATGATAAAGGCAAAGACATCTTCATACAAGATAATGTCAACGGGATTGATAACAGAAAAGGATCTCAAATTGTTGAACAAGATATGGGAGATGAGTCAAATGACTCTACTAATGAAGAGGATGAAGGACTAGATATTGCAATACTAGATGCTGATAGTGATAATAGTGATAATATTAGTCTTGAAATTTAATTTATATGAGAATAAATGGTTTTAGATTTGGTTACTTATATATTTTGGTATTTGGATTTTTTTAATTTGGATTTATATAGTATTATATATTTTTAAGTTATTTTTAATTTGTTTCTGAATCTTACGATTCGATGCGATTCAACAACCTTGATTGTAATTCATTTAACATCTTTAATCAATCAATATGATATTTCTTGAGAAATATTGTTTCTATTGGCCTATATATGCCCATAAACTCTATTCCTCTCATTCTCTGATTACCAACACAAGCCAACTACCAAATTTAATTATTTATAAGGATAGTCAACTCAAAGACTAGAAAGAAATCAGCAACACTCACTTCAAATAAACATTGAATTAATGTTCAACATATTTATATTTTGTTTTGATTGTTCAATTGTTCATGACCACAAGTCAGAGACCAAGATGGTAAAATGAGGGAAAAGGGTACAAGTGAAGCCTGAAGAGCATGTAAAGGTTTCCATATTTCCTAAATGCAATTCACCTGAATTATATGACCAATATTTTGGTGACTATGTGACAAGGATTCTAACTGAACGGAAACCTCAGAACAAACCACTATGGGAAATCCATATTATTAAGTATCCAACAAGCAATGTTGTAGGCACATTAATTTTCAAACTTCACTATGCGCTTAGAGATGGTTATTCTCTCATGGGTGCTCTTCTTTCTTGTCTTCAAAGAATTGATGATCCTTGTCTTCCACTAACTTTCCCTTCAAGAACATCATCAAATTCACAGCAAGGAAAGAAAAGCATGTTTAAGAAGTTACCTTCAGTTATCTCCTCCTTTTTTAACTTCATGTCAGATTTTGGATCTAGCTTAATAAAGACAAGAACGATTGTAGATGACAAAACACCCATAAGGTCTAGATATGAAGGAAGTGAGTCTGTGCCTTTCACCTTGTCAAACATCATTATCTATTGACAATATCAAAGCAATCAACTCCAAGCTTGGAGTGATAAGATTGGACCAAGCTAGATATTAATCTATATATTGATTGATTATATATATATATACACACGCACACATTATTATTCAATAAAAATCATCGTGCATAATAAATTTATTGAGTTTTACAAAAAAAAAATACTTTTAAGTCATGTTTACCATGATTTCTAGTTAAGAACACTAAAGAGATTCATTGATGAACAAAAATTCAAGTTTTGCATAGAGAAAACCTTTGATGTCATATTCAAAGCTGCTATGGAGATCTCTCAGACAACCAACAAAATTTAATTGGGACATTTGATTGAGCGTATTTAGTATAGTATTTTTCTATGATTCTTAACTTATTTGACTTCTCTTGGATTCTTATTTTCTCACTCTAACTCAGGTTTGGTCTTAGGCAAATAATTGGGCTTCATTGATAACTGTTGCTTATTTTCAAATTTTGTGTTTAATTGACATATCTTTCTTGTGTAGGACCTATAGGATTCTATAGAACTCCAAATAGAGCATATGAGTGGTTCCTGTAAAGATAAGAAAAATAGTTATAATTTTTTCAGAGATAAGCTTGGGCCAATTATGTCGTTTTGAGGGTCAAATTAGGTTTGGAATTCAAAATCTCTGCACTTGAGTTTTAGGCTACGAGTTTGGGTTTTGATTAGTGTAATTAGCATAATTAGTTAATTTAAATGGGCTTAATCAGAGTCAATCCTTTATTCTATTTAGTCACTATATTTTAGTGTAGCTGAGAGGACCAAAACAGAATTTCTAGCTTCTTATGCAAGTTTTCATAATTAAATTCTTTTCTCTCAACTGTTCTTCATTGTTCTTTATTTTTCTTCTTCCTTTCATCTCTGCTCTTCTATTTTTCTCACACAAATTTTGTGGCTCTTTCACTAATAATCATGGAAGGCTAAACAATCAATCAATCTAAGGATCCAATCCAAGCAAGGAGAATTTGAGTTCTGGTATGGTATTCTAATTTATGTGTGAATGTTCATCTTCTTCTTCAATCATCTTTTCGATTTTCATGATTATGAATATCTTTACGATTGTAAACGAATTAGGTTATAGATTTATTTTCTAATTTTGAATTTTAATCATAGATTGTTTGGACGATATTTCAATCCGATTTGTGATTTCAATTGATTTAAGATTTAATTCGATTAAACTGCTTCTAATGATATTGAATGAACTTTCACAATATGATCATTATCTGAGAACTATGATAAGTTGCATTGCTTGGTTTGGTGAATTGGATTGATATTCTTAAATCTGTTTTACAACATTTGTTATCAATTTTGTTATTTTCTGCATTTTTCTTCAATTCTTATTTGTGTTTCTGTAATTTTTGTTCACTGTCTGCAAACCGTTTGATAAAATCCCCTTGTTGTTTATAAGTGGATTAAATCAGGAATTAAATTAGACTGTATCTCTTAGTTGACTAGGTTAATCCTGTGCTATAAAATTATCTTAGTTTTATTTGTTTTGTAGCCATTCGACAGTCGTTATCAAACATATATGCAAATATTGATCATATGCATTATATGGAAAAATATCAAAAATCAATCATTCTAGAAAATTAAGTCACACATTTACCATATTGTGTCTTAGTTTTAAAAAGTTATGAATATTCTTTAAAGTAATGAAGATATAGAGATCCAGTGGAAATATATATATATATATATATATATATATATATATATATTCAAATATCATTCCTCTTACTCTTCAAAAACTAGCCACCACTACAAGCAAATAAGTTATTAATATCAATTTTTATGAACATTTAACACCGATTATGAATCGATGTTGAAACTACCGTCGTTAAAAGTACAATTTTAACATTGATTATGAAAATCGATGTTAAAATCTAATATACAACATCGATTCTTCTCAAAACTAATGTTGTATTGTAATAAATATAAAAAAATTGCAAAAGCAACATTGGTTCAGCCAAAACCAATGTTGTCATTAGTTTTGTTTGAACTAATGTTGTAAGGTGCATTACAACATCAATTTTGGTCAAAATCGATGTTGTAAAGTGTATTACAATATCAATTCTTCTTGAACAAATGTTTTGTATTTTTTTTAATATTTTGTCTATTTTGTTAATATTACTCAAATTAAACTTGTAAATTGACAATAAAACCAATCTAGACATTACAATATATTATATTCAAATTATTATTGAATAATTAGTATCAAATAATGAAACAATAATCTCAATACATAAAATGATCTCTAACTTAAGCTAAACATAGCTTTGCAATTATAAAATTCCTTAAACACCTAATGCTTCATTTTTAACTCTTAGAAAGCATCTTGCCCACTGAATGCGAATTATCTTTATTCTCTCTAGTTCCAATGGTCTTGGATCAGTAAAATACTGCATGATATAATAAAGTATAAGTCAATGTAAATAATAACAATTATAACAAATGAAATTATTTTTCAAGTAAACAATTACCATTTCCCAATTATCCTTGAAACCTCCTAGGACTATGGTTGACATCCAATACATGACGTAATACCCGCACTCAGTACTTCCTCTTTGCTTATTACACTAAATTCAATACGATATTCAAAGTTTTTCCAAAATTAATGTACACAATAATAAAAAGTCATTTTGAAGAGATCAAAATTTTTTAAATGACTTACTTTAATTGAAATCCATTTAGCAGTTGCCTTGGGTTTACTTCCTTGATTATCATTCAATCCCTTCAAAGCCCTGGTTAAGAGAAACATGCATGTATATTGTACAATTAAAATATTGATGTCAAATACTAATGATAAAGTAAATGTGTTACATATTAGAACTAACCAATTAATAATTCCTTTTAAGTAGTTGTCGGGTTTATTGTGCAAGGAATAGAACCAGATAATAATATTATCCTTAGGACATATAACCACAAGTTGCCAATGCCCACTGTATTGGAAAACAATTAATTATTATAATGCGTACATTATTTAAATTGATTTGTTTAGTTTTATTTACTCATTCAAGTAGGCTCCTAAGTAGATATGTCTCTGTGATTTTTGCATCCATTTCTTAATAAAATCCGCAGATTCAAACTGCAATTGCCCAAATCTTTGTATGGACTGTGGCTCAACGAATCCATACACAAAGGCATTCCTCAATCGTAGATTTAACTCATTCATATGCCTATTGTTAAAATAACGTAAATTATGCATGAACTTAAAACAATCAATTAGGTAATTGACTGTAATTTAAAATTACTTACGAAATCCACAATTGTATAACAACGATGTTCAGACGTTGACCACCGTGTATTATTTCTAGAAGATCTTCATGTTTTATGTACAAGGGGACATTATCATTGTACATTTCAAACATAGTTGCATCCCACAACACCTGAATTATTTTGAGGAAAAGATGTTGGATCATCAATGTCATTTGGTATATAGGATCATCATCAGGTTCCGGCCTATCAACAAGCTTTGTCAGTCGCTTTGGTTCATGTTTATCCTACACAGTTAATAAACATAAGTCAATGACAATCAACACTTTATTTGTAACAAATCTTTTTTTAATAATAATAACCACAACAAAAGGAAATACCTTTTCTGAAAAATGTTGTACAAGATGTGTTGGCAAAGTAAGGAAGGTGTTAAGGGCATGCCTCACTAACCGAATCTCTTCAATGGGTACAGGGACGCGAGCATCAGCATCTCGAACTTCCTCAATACCAACCTTTACTTGATCATTGCCCAAAGGGACGTTGTGCACGATTTTCGACCCCTCATAAACTCTTCCAAGGGCAACCAGACGTGGAGGATTGTCTTCAATATACAACCCACACATGTTTGATATAGCCGTGTCTAGGTCATGCCCCGAGGGATCGACACAACTTTCCTTTATGCTGACATGGGTAGTAGAATGAACTATCTCAAGCTCAAAAGGAGGCACGATTCCCTGGGATTGCATCTGGGACTGCATTTGTCTGAAGGACAACATTAGTTGTCTCGTTAATTTTTCAGTGATTGACTGCTTTAGCTCGTCCCTGATATTTTGTGTTAACTTCTCTTTAAGATTTTATATGAATAGATCCTGCTCTTTTAGGGTGATCGACTTTGACGTGCGAAAGTCTGTTGAAGTCGGTTCAAAATATTGATTGATCATCACACCAGCTCCAGCAACACGGACACAGCCAAGGTGCTCTGGTCGTCCAATGACAGCAGTCAATACATCCTGACGTTCATGAGCTACAAAGCAATCAACAAATATGTTGTTATTATATATAATGATTAGTGAAACAAAAAAATTAACTTACAATCCTATTAGCAATTTGTTGTGTCGCCTCAGATGTTATCTGACCTGATTTTTTGGTGCGAGTCTTCCACTTCACATGTTGTCCAATGGAAGATGAAAAATCAACAATTGTTTCAATGCTCCCCAATTGGGATGTTTGCTCTAATCGTTTATTTTGTTTTTCCTCCATTAACTTCTCTTCAAAATAGTCATAGTCCCCACGAGACAACATGTGAGGGACAATGTTTTGTTTCTGGATGGACTGCACCTTCTTTTAAACATCATGTGACAAATACACGTTATATAAATAAATTACTTAAATAAATTGTAAATGTCAATTTGAAAAAGTTAACATACGTAACATCTACCTTGTCTCGAGCAATGACCCCCAAATAAGTTCTTAATTTCTTTTTGTGGGGACCATCAACTTTCCCGGTGTTAGGATCCACATGAACCAATGGTCTCTCCACCCCGACGGGTCTGACAGACAATGATCTGAGTCGTGTGATTTTTCTAGTCCTCTTCAATGTAGACGATGAAGGTGTTGATTCAAGAACAGGGGAGCTCAATGGTGTAGCCATGTGCCTAATAAAAAACATTAATTAATGTCAACTCAAAAGTATAATAACTTATAAAACTGTAAATATGGAAACAAGTGAATATAAAAATGATTACATAATACGATGTTAGTTAATTCGTCTTTATCATGATCATTACGATTTGCATGGACGTCGTCACCTTCTCCGTTGACGTTAGGCATGTGTGTGAAGAAAGGAGTGAGACAAGTATCAAAGGTTGAATCATCATCTTCAAGATTAAGACCAATGATTTTTCCATGTCAAACCACTGACCACCTTTCATCACAAGGATCTTGAAAATAAATCACCAGTTTAGCTTGCTTTGCCATGTTGAAAGACTCATTATGATAAGCTAGCTTCTTCAGATATACCAAAGTAAATCTAAAATCATCGATTCACACATCGATATTATTATTAATCCACTTAGACTTAAAAACATACACAGTAAATTTAACAGAATTAAGCTTTCAGATTTCTTTAGTGACTCCAAAGTAAGGCATGGACGCCAGACGAGAATTGTTACCATTTATAGTAGCAAAGTGATGGGATCCGGTCCTAAGATTAAGCTCACGGTTTTGCACTGTACTATTGTTGTCTTGTGATTTTGTGTAGAACGAATACTTGTTGATATCGTATTCCTGTCAACTTCTAACATTTTTTTAGACTCATCTGCTAACTCCCTTAACGTTTCAGAAACATTATCGTCACCAAAGATTGTATCTTTAAACCAATTTAAAATAGTCTTATTATGTTTTTTCAACACCATATTCTTTATCATTTTTTGGTTACTTTCCTTGATTAAGGCGTCGTGAAAAATTATGTATGACACAACTTCATTATTGTTATTCAATATATACAAATGAGTTTGTTTCAATTTCTCTAGACCTGGAGTTGTAAGATGCAGCCATCATAAACCCTTGCTTCCCACTCTCTCGTCATGTCGAGACTCGGGAAGCCCAACAGGTTTTGCTTTTTCAATGTATTCTGAACAAAACTCAATAACTTCTTCTGGAATATACATTTCAACAATGGATATTTCAGGAAGATGTACATTATTTGTATACTTTTTTAAGAACTTCATGTATCGCTCAACCGGGTACATCCACCGTAAATAAATGAGACCACACAATTTAATTTTCCTTACCAGATGAACAATTAAGTGAACCATGATTTCGAAAAACAAAGGAGAAAAATATATCTCCAATTGACACAAGATAATAGAAGCCTCATTTTCCAAGTCATCTAACTTTACAAGTTTAATAACTTTGCTACATATGACATTGAAGAAAAACACAGGCGAGTTATGACATGTCTGACTTTTTTAGGCAAGATGTCTCGTATCGCCACGATCAAGAGTTGTTGCATCAAGGCGTGACAATCATAAGACTTTAAACCAACTAATTTCATATCTTTCATCTGCACAAGACTTTTAATATTTGAAGAGTATCCAGTGGCACTTTCAGATGGCTCACACACTGACAGAAACTTGTCTTCTCATTTCTTAACAAAGTATGACATACTGGAGACAATATATTTTCTTACCATTAGACCTTGGATGTAAAAATGGTCATGTATATCCATCTCAGCTAGATCTTGATGAGTATTCAAACAATCATTTGTCTTGCCTTGAATATTAAGAAGCGTGCCGATGACACTGTAACACATATTTTTCTCTACATGCATAACATCAATACAATGTCTAACATCTTGATCAGACCAGTATGGATGATAAAAGAATATCGACCTCTTTTTCCATTTGCAAGTTTTACTTGTCAACTTCTTTTGGATCTTTCCAAATATAGTATTGATGTCTTCAACCCGCTCAAAAACCTACTGACCAATTAAGGGTATCAGCACAATTTCATGCTCTTGACTTTCATTAAAAGTTATTTTCAATCGTTGGTAAGGGTGATAAAGTTTCAAAAAATGTTGATGTCAAATGTACACTGTTTTTCTTCCATGTTTCAGTTGTACGTAGCTTGTGTCTTCTTCATAGATAGGGCATGTATGATTACCTTTAACACTGTATCCACTCAAATTATCATATGTTGGAAAGTTTTTAATGGTACAAAATATCATTGCACGCAACTTGAATGTCTCATTTCGATACTCATCAAACACGTCAACCCCCCTCATCCCATACCTTTCTCAAGTCTTCAATCAAGGGAATTAGATAAACATCGATGTCATTTCCTAACTATCTTGGACCCAATATCATCATAGACAATATCATGTAATTTTGCTTCATGCATAATCAAGGAAGCAAGTTGTAAATTGTTAGCAAAACAGACCACGAACTGTGGTTAGTATTTAAACTGTCAAAGAGATTCATTCCATTAGTGACAAGTCCAAGCCTAAGATTTCTTGTCTTTTCCCAAAATCTGAATACAAACGATTAATCTTCTTCTACTGGGAGGAATCAGTCGAATGGCGGAGCATTCCATCGCAGTTTCTCCCATATGCATGTCATGTAAGGTCTTTTGCGTCATCTCTATTAGCAAATATACACATAAACCTTGGAATGATAGGAAGATACCATAACCCTTCGCTGGGGCCTTTCTTTGTGCTTTCGTCTCTACTACACTTGTCATCATCCTTTAGTTTGTAATGTGATACCCCAAACCTGGGGCATTTATGCATTTCTTCAAACTCATGTATGTACAATATGCAACTATTAGGGCAGACATAAATTTTCTGATACTTCATACCCATCAAACACAATATCTTTTTCGTCCCATAGTAACATTTTGGTATCGTGTTTTCCTCTAGAAGCATACCCTACACTACCTTTAGCAATGAAGTGAAGCTTTTGTCACTTCACCCATATTTAGCCTTCACATTAACCAGACTTAACACCACTGAGATCTCATCACACAAAAAATGTTCTCGTATGTCGTCTAATACTTGTCGTCTCCCATTCCAACATTTATATAAGGACAATAATATTTTTCATCCTCATCTGATCGAGTTTTTTCGAAGACGAATTGCAAGAACTGTTCAACCCCTTCCTCATACGCGGGGTTCAAGCAACTTGCATTCATCGAACTTCAATCCATTTAATAACTCTGTGATACACAAAAAGTTATTCCATGCATGAAAACTTCACCTTTTCATTAAAGGTGTGACCCTATCCCATTCAGGAAGACATTTTTTATAATAGATTTATACATAAAGGTTAAGTCTCTTTTCTTAGATTTGACAAAATTTCAGCAGCATTTCGCATTGATACCCAAGTACAAACATGAAAACGGTGACATGAATTTCACCATAATCAAGTATGCACTTAGAGAACAAAGTGAAAAATGCACTATACCGAAATTTCATCAAATTTAAGAAAAGAGAGTTAACCTATGCATATGAATTTACTAATGACTATTCCCAAACTGTCCAAACAGGCAATTCAAGATTCAATACAACGATTAATCCAAATTGTCCGAAAGAATCATTGTATTGAATCTCAAACGAGAAACCAAGTTTCACTCATAATGAACATAACTTGTATGTAAAGCAATAGTCATTAATCACATAAAACAAGTTATAAAAGCATTCATAACAAAAAAGAGTCTGAAAAGAGTATGAGACATTTGTACTTGTGAAGATGGTCACTAACAACTCCAACAATAAATGTCGTGATGACGATACAAACAGGAAAAAGAAAAGTGCCTACAAATTACAATTACAATTACCCTAACAAGAAGAAATAAGAAACTGAAAATAACTTAACATCGATTCTTTTAGAAATCTGCTTAGAACTCAAACTCATCTTAAAAGACACCCCTTGAAAGCACTTGTTACCAGAAAACAATAGTTTCTTTTTCTATGCAATTAGATGAGTGGCTATTAATTGTTAGGAGAATGTGCACGGCACCGCCTTCTATGCATGAATGTGTTTTAATGGTGACGATAAGTGTGCTTGTGAGAGTTACAAGATCAATTTAATTACTAGGATTAGGATATATCCAAGGTGGTGGTGCTCAATCTCAGCCATTGGATTAAACACAAAATTAACTCCTTTTTTTTTTTATTCTCAATGCCTAGGTGTCGTAATATGAAATTATGAATGTTTGGATTCCTTTTTTTTGTTAACTTTTATTATAACTTTTCTGTGGCTTGTCAGTTTCTATAGCTTGCTTTGATGTAGCAGGAGGAATACAACAAAGAAGAATTCAAATGTGTCTGATTCTATGTTTCTATGTTCCTATGTAGTTTTATTCATTTCAAACAGATTGCTTGTTTTATGCCTAATTTGTGGAAGGATAATATGTCTCTGAAATATTGATGGCTAAGGAATTGTGAATAAGATATGTCTTTTGCTAATTAACTGTTTTAAATTTATTTTGTTTGTGTTGGTTTGGCTTGTGAGGGAATTTAGGATTGTGTGGAGAGAGGAGTAGGTGAATGATTTAGAGCATCAGTTGTGGAATGGTGCCACATGCGGAGTGGGGTGGAAAGCAGCTTCTTTGCACATGGTTGGACTGTGGATTTGTGAAATTGGATGAGTACTCTGTCGTCTTGTGTGTGCAATAAAGAGGGGATCATTTATTTATGATCCGTTGAGTTGAGATGGAGAGTGTTTGGGTTTTGGAGGCAAAGGAAATGGAAAACAAATTACCATGGACTCAAGAATGAAGGAGTTTCATTAAGATTTAAGAAAACAAATTACGGTCATGCAATTTCAACAAAGTTTTGTATTTGCATAAAGTTTATCATAGGAATAAGAGTTGTGGAACATAAGTGGAGTTATAATTGGCTTGGTGTGCAAGTGGTTATTCCACATAACTTTCAACTGCTATTTTGGCAACACAGGTTCCTAATCCGAGGTAAGTGTGGGTCTGAAGCTTGTACCGTAGTGTGGATAACCATAGTGTGGATAACCATTTTGTGTGATGTTTGTGGAGGAAAATAAATTATATGTTGTTCAATAATGGTACATTGTCGTTTGAGGGATTATTGGATGTTATAAGATTCAAAACATGGAACTGGATGCACCATAAGGTAAAGGGGTTCAATTACTCTTTCTTTGAGTGGATCAACTTACCCGGTTTGTCTCTTAGATCTCATATGATGGGGTGTGGAAGGATCTATGCATCTATTGATCTTTAAGTCTGTCCTTAATTGGATACTATTCCTATGTGGGTTTGTAATGATTGATGGGGGGAGGGAGCCATAAACTGCACATATAAGTTTATGGTACCTGTGTATGTTCTGATCCCTTGTATATTATGTGAATACTTTAACTTTGTATCTTGGGGTGCTAGAGGCGTGTCTTATGCAGCTGCACTATTTCTTATACTTATGAAATATTTACCAAATGTAATCATTCTTAAATTGATTTCACTTATAGCTTAAATTAGTTTATTATTAAACTATCAAGAAGTTAAAAAAAGAACTATAAAATGGATACTTACAAAGTTTATTCGATCATATAGGACTAAATATGGAGACAAAAATAGAAAAAAGCAACATGGGAGAAGGAAGAAGCAGAAGCACAAGTGGAAATCTGGAAGTACGGATTTGGGTTTATGGAATTAGCAGTGGTGAAATGTGCCATTGAAAGCCACGGAAGCCCTATGACACTGTCTGAGTTATCATAAACTCTAGGGTGTGTAGCTATGCCATCTACCTACCAAATGATCAAGCAGCCTAGCTACCAATATATACCATCATATTCATATATAGCGGCAATAAGTGAGAGAGAAATCCATATGTTGTGTTGTGCTACATATTCATAACTTTTATTTTTAATACATGGCATCAAGGTACCACGTATTATAGCCAAAAAGCAAGAATCTATTTGCCCATTAGCAATACATATTGTCAATTTACTATTAGCCATCACCACAAGCCAATTTATGAGTTTATAATAGTATACTTATAATGATGCAGATATGTAAAGTAACTCTTCACAACTAACACAAAAATCATAGAATGACACTAACAATCCATGTCGAATCATAGAGCTGTCAAAACGGGCCCAACCTGTGGGTCAATCTGTTTTGGTCCGCATAAATTGGTGGGTTGTGTTACAAAAAAGTTGGCTCACCAAGACTCCAGGTCATTTGGACCCAGCTCACTTAACTCGCAACCCACCCGGGTTGAACCCAGGTGAGCCGGGTTGGCTCACGGGTTATTAAAAAAAAGAAGCGTGAAGCACCAGTGAGTGAAACACAATTACACAAACACACCTAACCTAATTACACAAAGTCACAAAGCTGAAACGAAAGCAACTAGCTGCAGTGCTTCTTCAGCTTTTCCGCCGCTGGTTCTTCACTTCTTCCGCCGTTGGTTCTTCACTTCTTCCCGTTGGCAACCATTGCAGTGGCTTCTTCCGCCATACAGTGCTCGGTGCTCCATTTTCTGATCAGGTAGGTCCTCTTTCGATTTCTTCCAGCAGTCCTCTTTCGATTTCTCTATACACTGTCTCACACCCTCGCGTTTGCTTTGTAGTTCCTTATTCTTTCGATTTGTTCGATTTCTCTTTCAATTTCTTCTAATTTCAGTGGCTTCTTCATTTTTGCGTTTCTCTTTTCTTATCTTTTCGTTCTTTTTTCTTTTTGTTTTCCTCAGTTCATTCTCGTGTTTCTTCAGAGCGAGCAGAAGGATTTCAGGCTTTCAGCATCAGAGATCTAATGTGAGTTTTAATTTCAATGCTTCTTTGTTAATGTTAGGTCAAATTTGTTACTCAAATTATTTTCTGTTGAAATAAACAAGTAACGTAATGCTTGAAAGTGAGGGGTCATGGTTGTATGCAAGAAGGAAGAAAGAATGTGATCTGTGATAGGTCTAATGCTAGTGATGATTTGTTACATATGAGTCTTAGGGAATATGGATTTTTTAGTCTTAGGGAAGTATGGATTTCAGTCTCAGTTATTTTTTAGGCCTTAGGAATAGTGAATTGACACTCTCCTTGGGTTCTTGGTCCTCTTGGAGTTGTATTTTCACTAGCCTGCTATGTCAGAGGTGATTAGTTAACAATCTAAACTAGTGACTTGTTCTTTCTCCTTTTTGTTGGTGCTTCTACTTGCTATTGCATAACATTGCACCAGGCCACCAACTTCTCTTATTTATGGAATAATTGTTATTACAATTTATCTTGTTTATGGAATAATTGCTATTACAATTTATAAAAATAACTAGCTTGTCCATCAACCATTTAAATATTGTAAAATAGTTTAAATATGTCAGGTCTGTATTACACAAGACTACGACTAAAGCATCTCACTATCTCAGGCTACTTCAAAATATGATTTTACTAATTTAATCTGATTCCTATGTCTGAGATATTTGCTAGTTTTATATGTGATTTTCCTGATTTTCTTCTGACAGAATGGAATCTGAAATTGTGCATCAAAGTGTTATGAGAGTGAATGCTCTTACTGATAGTGATTTGAATGAATTTGGTGTTGAAAGTCCAAACAGAAATGCAAATTGAAATGTAGATGAAATTAAAAATAAAGAGACTGAGTGTGAACTCGCAAGTAAAAAGGCAAAATCTTGCACTTCTGATGTTTGGAGACATTTCACTAAAATTGGGGTAGAAGATGGAAAAGAAAGGGCTAAATGCAATGGGTGTGGGCAAAAGTATGTGATTGGCGGTACTAAAATAGGCACTTCAACCTTATTACGTCATGTAAAAAAATGTAAACTTATCCCAAAATATCATGATATGGTTGCCATGATTATTGATCATGTAGGTAAGTTAAGGTCTAGGGAAATTGACCATAGACGTGTGCGTGAAGTAATTTCAATGGCTATTATTGAACATGGTCTTCCTTTCAACTTTGTAGAATACAAGTGGATTAAGGAGTTGCATTCATTGTTAAATCCAGAAGTCAAGCATTATAGTAGAAACACTGTTGTGTCTGATATTTGGAAATTTCATTTTGAACAAAGGGAGAAATTGAAATTGTTAATGCATAGAAGCCGTAATCGAATTTGTTTGACATCTGATTGTTGGACTGCATGTACTGTTGAGGGATACATTTGTTTGACTACTCATTTTGTTGATAAGCAATGGAATTTGAATAGCAAAATTCTTGCTTTTTGTAAAATGGAACCTCCACATACCGGGTTTGATTTGGCTGAAAAGGTGTTTAATTGCTTGAAAGATTGGGGAATAGATAAAAAAATATTTTCAATTACTTTGGACAATGCTAGTGCCAATGACAATATGCAAGACATATTGATTCAGCGATTATCCTTGCAAAATAGTTTGTTATGTGAAGGTGAATTTTTTCATGTGAGATGTAGTGCTCATATATTGAATCTTATAGTTCAAGAGGGTTTAAAGATTGCTAGTGGTGCTTTGCACAAGATTAGAGAGAGTATTAAATATGTAAGAGCTGAAAATAATAGGAATACTTCACAATGAAAATGATAGGAATACTTCAATACAACCAAGAGGGGGGTGAATTGGTTGAACCTTGGTATTTAAAAATTTTATAATCAAAGTTTCCACAAGATCTTTATCACTTTAAAAATTGTTTTGAAACCAACAATCTTATATTCAATCAAATTCCTCTGTCAAGAGAATCAATAGAAAATTGAAATCTTTATGTGCAAATAATTTGATTCACAAACCAAAGCAATAATAAGATGAAGAGAATAGAATAAAGATCAGCCACAATTTTATACTGGTTCACTTCAAACACTATGAAGCTACATCCAGTTCTTCCACTCAACACTAGAATGGAGTTCCACTATTGCAAATTAATATCCTTACAAGATATTACAAGCCTCCCTTTATCAACCCTAGATAAAGTTCAGAGATCTAAAACACTATAAGATCCTTAGAGACTAACCCCACTGAGAACACTACTCAGCAACCCCTAGAGAAACACTATCTCTAGTTATCATGCAAGAAACCCATTTACAATAAGCCAATCTTTTGTACAGAAATCAAATAAAAGAGATACAACTTCAAAGTTTAAGGAAAGAAGTCACCTGATGATCCAATGAATGAAGTACATATGAATGATTAAACCAGGTTGAAAGTTGAAAAACAAATTCAGAACATTACTTCCTTAAAGCTTTGAAAAGAAACTTCTTGATTTTCACATCAATTAACAACCCATGAATGTTTTGTGAAAGCAAGAACTCTATGAACCCAGAGAATCACAAAAGAATGTTTGAAAAGCCTTTTAATGCTCAGAATACGAATTGGTCAAGTTAGAAAAACAGCTGAGCAAAGGTTCTATTTATAACAAACTTTTCTGACCATTGGTAATCGATTAAATACGCTCCTGTAATCGATTATTTTGCTTATATAATCGATTAATTCCAGCCTGTAATCGATTAAGTTGTTCATCAATTTTCTGGGTATGATTAACTAACACAATAATCGATTATTCCGACAAGTAATCGATTAAACCAGGAAGATGTATAAAACGTTATTGAACTATGTAATCGATTACAACCTCTGGTAATCGATTAAGCCAGAAAGCTTCTTAACCATGAAATGTACTGGGTAATTGATTACGGATTTTGGTAATCGATTATGACAGAAAGCATGTAAGCATAGGCATATGATGTAATTGATTACTATCTTGGGTAATCGATTAAGACAGAAAGATGATTTTTAGTTTTAACTTATGTAATCGATTACAGCTCTTTGGTAATCGATTACAATGTTCATCAAGGCAGTTTAAAAAGTGAATCAAGATAAAATAATTAATTAACCCGATACGTAATCGATTACATTGTTCTTGAAAAGATTTCTAGAATATACAACGAACAATATAATCGATTCTTTTCTTGTAATAATCGATTAAACCAGCAAGAAGCTTATTTTTCCAAAAACCATTTGATTTGATTTAAAGACTTAAGCAATTTTATCAAAGTCTTGTGAACTCTATTTCTTAAACACATAGACTTAATTAATGATGTGAATGCAATGTACTTGGATCACCAGAAATGCTTTCTTCCTTTTACATTCAATCACAAATTAATCTTCAAGGCTTTATGGCATGTTGAAAGTTCAAAACCTTCCTTCTTAAATCAATCTATGCTTTGTGCTTCAAGTAGCTCCCCCTTAATTCAACACATAACAACAAAGAGGGGGGTGAATTGGTTGAACCTTGGTATTTTAAAATCAAATTCAAATCAGAGTTTCAGGATCTTTATCACTTTCAAAACCAAGAAACCTTTTACTCAATCAAATAGCTCAGCCCAAGAATTCAATATATCAAAATAAAATCTGTTGAACAATGAATATGATTCAAAAAATTAAAGATCAATGAATAAGATGAGAATAGAGATATAAAAATAAGAATAAAAGCAATTTATACTGGTTCACTTCAAAACCTAAAGCTACATCCAGTTTCTTCTAATTCACATTGAATTAGAGTTCCACTATTATAAAATATTCTTACAAGCTTTTACAAGAACCTCCTCTTTATCAATCCTAGATAAAGAACAGAAATCTAAAACCCTATTAGACTTCTAAGGAGAAAGATTCAGAGAACACTACTCTAATCTTTATGCTAGAGAACCTTTCTCTAGTCCTAAGCTATAAGAATCCTATTACAATAGCCAAATTCAACAAACTATGGAAACAAAATTACACTCAATGAGTTAAAGAAAGAAACAACCTGATGATCCAGTGAATGACATGCATATGAATGAACAACTCAGGTTGAAATACAAAAAACAAACTCAGAACATTCTTCTTCCTTAACCTTTGAAAGAAACTTCTTGCTTTAAGAATTACTCAAAAATCCATGAGTGTTTTAGTTGATGCAAGAACTTATAGAACTCAGAAAATCAATTTGAATATGTTTTAGAAAGCTTGTGTATGCTCAGAATACGAATTGATCAAGTTACAAAACAAGTTGAGACTTGGTTCTATTTATAACAAACTTTTGTAACTGTCAGTAATCGATTAAACACACCTAATAATCGATTAAAACGCTCATGTAATCGATTAAAACAACCTTATAATCGATTAATGTGTTCTAAAAGTTTCTGGACATGAGCAACGAACAAAATAATCGATTATTCCGTCTTGTAATCGATTAAGACAGCAAGCTTCAAATTATCAAAATACACTAATCAGGAAGCTTTATAAAATAGAATAAGCTATGTAATCGATTACAACATTTGGTAATCGATGAAGACAGGAAGACAATATTTTCAATTAAGCCTATGTAATCGATTACTACCTATTGGTAATCAATTCTTCCAGAGAGTCTTAAACCATGTATAGCAATGTAAAACTTTGTAATCGATTACTATCTATTGGTAATCGATTAAAGTGTTTCAACAAAGCAGTGGATGTGAAAACAAAGGTTAAATAATTGATTATTCCGATAGGTAATCGATTACTTTGCCCTTGAAAGTTTTTCCAGAATGAACTAAGAATAATTTAATCGATTATATCTTTAATGTAATCGATTACAACAATATAAAAATAATTTTTCCAAAAACCTTAGTAAAGTATTAAAAGTTTTATTTGATTTTCATGAAAACCACTTTGTTAAATCAATGAATGAATGATTGAATGTATGAATGCATGGATCAATTAGATAGCTTTTCCTTTTACATAAAATTCCAAGTCTTCAAGTCATGTTTAAAGCACAAAATTCTTCTTATATCAAAGACTTCCAAACTTCATGAAGCTCCCCCTGTATCCAACAAGAGCATCAGAGGGAAGAAAGATACTGTTTAAGGAATGTGTTGATGAAGTTGGGGGTATTGATACCAATGTGAGTTTGAGATTGGATGTTCCCACTAGATGGAACTCTACATTTGTTATGCTTGAAAGTGGACTCAAGTATTGTTGTGCTTTTTCTACCTTCTCTTTACGTGATAAAAATTATAAATCATGTCCATCAAATGATGAGTGGATAAGGGGAGATAAGATGTGTAAATTCCTGAGGCCATTTTACTTGATAACTAATTTGATTTCTGGTACATCTTATCCTACTTCTAACTTGTACTTTATGCAAGTGTGGAAAATTGAAAGTTCGTTGAGGGAGAATGCCAAAAGTGATGATCCGGTGATTAGTGAAATGGCGCCGAGGATGCTTGAGAAGTTTAGCAAGTATTAGGATGATTATAGTGTCATTCTTGCAATTGCGGCTATTCTTGATCCAAGAATGAAATTTGATGCATTGAAGTTTTTTTATAACAAACTTGATTCTTCCACTTCTGCAAATAAGCTTGAACACATCAAGAATAAGATCTACAAGCTTTATGAAGAATATGTGAAACAAGATGCAGGTGAAGGAAGTGCATCAAGCTCTCAAATGAATCTAACAACACAATCTTCCAATCTGGATGATGACGAAGACATGGATGCATTTCACTTGTGTTATTTTGCTTATTAATTATAATTTCAAGAATCCACTTGTTTGTGCTTGTTATACTTAAATTGATGTTTATTTTTTTAATTGTTTTGAATTGCATAGGAATATATAAATTATGTGAGCCAAAATGTCTTGGTTAATGGTAAGTCTGAATTGGATATATATTTGGATGATGGACACCTAGAACTAAGTTTAAATAAGAAGCTTGATGTGTTGAAGTGGTGGAATGATCAACAACATCGTTTTCCAATCCTTTCAAGAATGGCTTGTGATTTGCTAAGCATTCCAATAACTATAGTTGCTAGTGAGTTTGCATTTAGCATTGGTGCTCGTGTGCTTAACAAATACCAGTGTTCCTTTCTTCCCGATAATGTTCAAGCACTTATTTTGACTCGTAATTGGATAAATGGTTTTTCTCCTATGGCTGAAGGTAACATTTTATAATTTATCTTTACATTAGTCATATTTATTGTTTACTAATAAACATTCACTTTAATTTTAATCTTTTTTTTTGAATTGTAGATGAAGATAATGGACAAAATGAAGATGACGAATCTCAAATTGATTTGTCAAATCATGATTCCAATACTCTTCAGTAGACAAGTTAATATTGATGATTGAGATATGAGAATTTGACATTGGAAGAGTTAGATTTGTGTTTTACTATTTTAATGTTGTTGATTGTTGAACATATTTATGTTTGTTTATGTTTGTTTGAGTTTCATGCACATTTAATTTGAGTTTGATGCAGTTTGTAATATTTAACTTACTTAGATTGGTTTAATTTACATTTTTCAACACTTATGTTGTGATTTTTTAAGTTTTTTTTTTTTATTAATTTAAAATGAGTCAACTCGCGAGTCAGTTCACGAACCAACTCGCAGGCCAACCGGATAACCTACCAACCCGTGTGGGTGAGCCGGGTTGACAAAAACTTGACCCGCCACTAAAGTGAGCTAACCCGACCTGGCTCACTTTTTAGTGAATCCGTGGTGAGCCAACCCGGATGGGCCGAGTTCATCCGAGTTGACCCATTTTGACAGGTCTACCGTTTTGACAGGTCTATCAAATCATGAACTCTGTCATGTCAGGTCAATGAGACATGTATCAACACCTGCCAAAAAAGAAAATTTGCAGAAAATTCAGTTGCAAAACTGAATACCCTGAATGTCTGATGAATTAAACTAAATACTACTTCAATATTTAAATAAATCCTTAAATAGCCTACTTTTTTAAGTTGGAGTTATATGAACAGAGTTGCAGATATGAACTAGCCTGAAATGTACGTTACTAAAACATCATGCTATGCTACCAAGCTTGGTATTAGGAACAAGCAAAACAGGAAAAGTGGAGGGGGACACTGTTTCTTTCTACCTTTGCCCCTCCTCCTCTCAATTTCTCACCATATACACTAAATCAATTCATGTGATCTGCTGACAATTTCTTTCCATAGGCTGGATCCATGGACAATGGAGGATAGTATGTTCTACAGACTCACATTCACTCTCAGTAATAGGAAAATGATAATGAGTATAAAAAGGTGCAAGAAATTCTCAAATTTCTGTTTAAGCTATGCTACAGGTATGTTTGTTCAGAGAAGCTATTGAAAGTATGTCTTCTCTAATTATTTTTATTATTGCTTGAGTTTACAATAGATGAACTCTATATATTGAGTTATCTGAACTACATATGCGTTTTGTGAAAAATTTTACCACCAATTATGGGATGCACAACCAAGTTGTAAATAATAATAAGAAAGGATTGAGCAGACAGAGTCTAATTGATCTGCTTTATCTTCTAGCTGGACTCGGCTTTCCAGAACTTAATGTCAATCAATGGCTCTAAATACATCATTATGTATTTACAAGTCTGCCACTTGTTTTTTAAGGTGAGGAGCATGAAACGCGATTTACAATTGGATGTATAATGTTCATCTTGAAGCACAGCATCTTTACCCCCTCGGATAACCACACCAATAACAATTTCTGAGGAGTATTAAAATACTGTAAATGAAAAAAACGTACTTAAAATAATATGCTAAGCTACATTTAATGGGATTATTTACACCACATCAATAGCATTAAACATAGAGAAGTAAAATTGAAACACAACGCGTAATTAAAATTCCTTAAACATGATGGTCCAGTGCAATTGTACAGGATGGTCCAGTCCACCTGGCTCTCACTATTGTGGGAGTTTGGAGTGTCACATACATGAAGTCATGAACCCTATTCCCATGAGCAAAGGAATAGGGTCCAAAACACCTGCACGTTTTCAGACACCCAGAAGAGCACCTAAACAAAAGGATCTAATGCAAGTCCAAAAATACACGGAGAAACTGAGAAGGGTGATTATTATATTAAGAAAAATTCGAAATCAGATGATCATCAGTAAACCTGAACAGTAATGCAAATATGCAAGAAATCCCTTCGGGGATAGATTTATCACACTTTTTTTACTTTCAGGGATAAAAGTTTAAATTTTAATATGTCGGAGATGAATTTGTCAACACTCTATACATTAAAGGACGAAAATGTCTATTTACCCTATAATTTTTGAAAAAACACAAGATTGGTTTTTTTTTTTTTTTTTTAAAATCCTTTTGCTTGTTAACATTGATACAATAATATTGATTTTTCAAAATGAACTCAATTTATTTATAAATACATCATTATTCTGTTAATATTGATTTTGATAAAATCAATATTAAAATATAGGCTAAAAATCTATTTCTAGTAGTGCATGTTACACTCATATATTTTGGTGTGGAAATTTTCTACATAATTGAACAAATAAATTTTATTTTTGTCAAGTTTTATGCTATGGACCAAATTTAGTTTTCTATTATTTTGGTCAAGTGTTTAGGATTTATTTGGATAAATTTTTCTGAAAACACTTCTAAAAGAAGAAAATAAGAAAAAAAATGAAATAAATTTCACCATAAATTAAAATAAATTTTGTATTAACTAATCATTAACTAACTGGATATGTTATTTTATTTTTTAAAAAGTTATATGTGAGAATTTTTATAAATTAGGTAATAAAGAATTTTGTATTAGCTAATCCACATTTTTTATGATACTTTTCTTTTTCTTTGCGAATAAATGTTAAAGGTTAATGCTAGGGTTGTTGTTCATAATTTTTTTTTCAAAAGTCAGTTTTATTAAAGCAATGTCAAATAGATCCTGGTATTTGTCTGGATAGATGATTGCACATCACATGCTTCTGCAATTTTATATTCCTATGTATAGAGTCTGAATTAATCTTGTTATATACAATCATTGGTGTATATGATAAGATTCGTTATTCTACTTTGGGTGTATATGTTGCTGCGCAAATTGTAAGTTTGTGTGGGGTGCTGGATTACAAGGCTAGGATCTGTTTCCATAGTATATCTTGCTGTGTGATGTTCTCTGGTATAGGTGGCCTGCTGTAGTGTTTTTGGAACTAGCTAGTGTATCTTATGCACTTCTTGTGCTTTTAATTATATTTTTATTGTTGATTTTTTTTAAGATTCAACCACAATATGTAGTAGAACTTGTACACATATTATGTGATAATGAAAATATATTTAAAAAGGTAGGTCAAAGAATATTCTATTTTCGTTTTTAAATATAAGACTCTTTTAATTAATTTATATCTTTTAAAAAGTTAATTAATATAGTTAATTTATTAACAAATTATATTATTAATATTTAAGTTATAATCTTAACAATATACTATTTATAACACTTTTTTCAACGTACTATGTCTTTAAGATAGAGTTAAATTTATGTAATTAATTAAATATGAAATGAGAGAGCACCCATTAAATAAAGGTAGTGGCATTATGTTCCCAGTCCTAGTACGCCTTCAGTTCAGGATATCTAGTTCTCTCTGTAGCTAGCTTCCAAATGGTATCATTAACTACATTTTTTTTTTCTTTTCCTTCTTTAGAATATCCTCTTATTGGTTAAGGATACAAATGCAATCATGTCATAATTAAAGGGAAAGTTTCCTCTCAATAATAGTTTTTCATACCCATTAATTTCATAATCAAACAAATACTGTACAACAGTACATGTATTTTTAACTTTTGAGCAACCTCTTCTAATAATCGAAATAATAGAAATCCCTAAGATACGCTTCATTTAATTAATGCATTCACCGATAGAACGAGACCATAACTTTTCTGTCTTTGGCGAGCCACCTTTTGTGTGTCATTTGTCTTGGGACTCTTGGCGATAAGAATACTGCATCAGATTGAAATTACCACCATTTACAGGATGCGGGGATCTTCATGGCCTCTCTTTTTCAGGGGTGTCTTTGGGAACTCAAATTACATTTTTTTAATGATGAATTGCATGTGTTAATTGCAATAACAATGATGCTAGATATTTTTACAAAAGTAATCAATAACTCTAAATTATTAATAATAGAAATTATCTCATTTGGTGTATACTTTTATTTGACCGATTTTGCTCTTAAATAATTAGCATAATACCAGGTATTCTCCTTGTCCTCATCTGCTCATGCTCATGTAACCTACTTTTAGTCTCTCACAATCGCATGTTGTTAAACAAAACTGCAATAACATTTCTAGTAACCACCCACAAATATATACCATTACATAATTGACACTTTCAAATCATGTACTCCCACATTTACTAGGTTGTTTTTGCTACTCAATTATTCTGCAATCTCATGCTGCAACTGGTATACATGCATTAATTAAAGAATAAAATGGGAAAAAAATTAGAGTAACTGTTGTGCACCAGAAGTTAAATTGATAAGGCAGTGACTGTGCACTCTCTATGTGCTTCATGGTTTACCCCCACTTTCTTCAGAGCAACGTGGGATATCCTTAAGCGTTACATATGTAACTGCATTGTCCCGTTTTATATTCATCTTCTTTCTTTTTCTGATTCATTCATAAAACCAAATTTATTTCAATGGACACTCAAACTACATCATGTTCCCAACAGAGCGAGATCAAAGTGGATGCTAAACTCAAATGCCAGTTATCCTCCTCTTCCCCAAAACTTCATGTCTGAGAGTATTTTTGCAATGCCTGTGAAAATCTTTATTTTCACCTCACGTCTTTCTCCTTTCCACAATAATTATTTGCGATAAATCAATCTTCTCCCTGTTGGCCTAATTTCATAGCCTGTTTGTATTTTGTGCAGACTGCAAAATCAGTAGAATTGGGTGATTGTGTTCGTAAATTGTCTTGTTTTCTACACATGGTGTGGCAGGTTTGTAACCTTTAGCAAGATTATGACATCGTTTCAGGTTATGTATTCAGTTATTCACATTTTCAATTGTAGAACTTTGTTCATGAAAATAAAAATGTGCCAAAAATGACAATTAAAGAAGAAGAAGAACTATGTCCTGATAGGAAGTGTATCTTGAAATATACTTCTTTTGTGTTTCTATAGTCTTTTCTGCTTATAAAAGTGTTCAAGTTGAATTTGAATATTTGATTTATAGTTTTTGAATTTTTGACTTGGTTTATACTTGCATGTATTGAGATCTCAGTTGGATGAGATACATCAAGCAAACAAAGGACATCATTAAAGGTATAAAGAAGAGGATTGGAAAACTTGCACTAACAATAATAAGCATTGGAGGACTTTAAGACTACCTTTTGTATTAAACGCATGAAGGGAGGTCTCGGAAAGGGATATGCGATAACATTCAGGGGATAACGAAGCCTGAGATTCAAAGATCGGTTAGAAAAGGAGGTGTAAAGAGGATCACTGGTCATTAAAAAAATCAGAATTTAACATTTAAAAATACGGTAACTGCATCAGTTTTTAGCTTTTCTTTTTAATCATAAGTTATTTGAGGATCTTTTATTGTTACTCTCTTCTTAATTTATATTGAGGTTCTTTGTTTAGCCTTTGAATATGTGAGCTTGTTTTACACATGATATCATATGTTTTCTTTTAATTGTTTGTGTTTTTCTTCTTCTTAATATTTCTTTGTACATTTCAGGTTTATTATAACTCCGAAACTCCAAAAAGATTCTTCAAGTAATTGATTAACCATCAAATTAAAAGGAATTTATTAGATTTTAGAATAATTTTGATTTTAAAAAATTAATTTATATTCATTTTTTTTATCTTATTCATTTCTCAATCTTACCTTTTTGTTTTACTTTTTTTTTTTTATTCTCTCAATCTTACGATTCTTTAATTCCTCCCATCAATAAACTACAAAACCCCTCCTGTAAACTACATATTACAATTCAGATATACTGTCAACCTTATTCTATTTATCTTTTTATATTCTTTAATAATTTCTTTTTTTATATTCATCTACAAATTTTTCTTTCTTTACGTTTTTCTTTATTAACATGTGATATAAAGTATGGAAAATTTAAATACTCAACAATAATTAAGAGAAAAACAACAAAACATAAAAACAAAATATAAGAAATAGAAGTAAAAAAATAACATAAATTAAAACAAAAATAAAATGAATTATCTAGAGGACCATAACAAGTGAAAAAAAAAACAACACAACTAACATGAAAAATGTTTACAGAAAAAACTAACATAACAAATATCATAGATACAACAATTAGATTGACATTTATCCGATAATCTGTCTGATGAACAAATTATGAGCAATTTAGTATAAGTATTAGAATATTTAAAATATAATTTCAATATTTTATTACTTTTAGATATATATTTCAGATATATTGTATGTATTCATGATTAATCATATATGTAATTTTATTTTTTAAATAATACTTCATAGTATTTTTTATAATTCAAATAACTATTTTTTTATCCAATTGTTAAATAGTTATTTACAACAATCTACGTGTAACTTTAAATAGTTAATTATGATTTTAGTGAATACTATTTCATATATTTACATAGTTTGATCTTATAAAAAAATTAATTGAAAATTAAAAATAATCATATCACTAGAATGAAAATAATATATGCAATATAAAATAAAATAAAATAAGACAAAAGTGATTTAGAATTTCACAGGTTTTTTCTTAAATAATAAAAACACAAATTTTGTGAACAAATTAAATCTAATTAATTTGAAAAATTCATAAAGCTATATGAAAAGATAAAATGGAATACTAAAACAAGTAATTTGTGACTCAAAAGATAAAAAAAATGATTCAATTACGTAATATCATTTTACCCATTTGCTTCTACCTCATCCCTTGTCACACCACAAAACATAACTGATCCTGTGACAGTCCTCACGCTCATGCTCCACCTTTTTTTATTATTATTATTATTTCCATTTCCTAGCTCTCTCTCTCCAATTCGAATTGATATTAAGTTAATTAAATTTAACGTTACTATATGAATAAGTTATTAACGTGTCTAGATTAAAATCAATCATACCAATTTTAAATTTTAAAAAGTACCTTCAGTATTTTTTTTTTGTGAGAAAAAATACCTTCAATCAAGATAGATAAAACCAATTTTATATATTTCAAACCATTTAATTTAAACATGTTGTGTGTTATTATAATGTTGATTCTTTTTTGGGCACTTTATAATACTCATTTTAAATTGCATTAAATAAAAATAATACTCTTTTTGAATAAAATAAAAACTAAGATTATAATTTCAAATTATTCAGTATATAAATACAACATTGACTAAACCAAGCTCAACCATAAATTTGTATTAAAATTTAATAATTGTTATAATAAAAGAATACTATAAAAAATCTAATTAATTAATGATATATTTTATTTATTTTTAGTTTATTATTAATAGTTCTTTTTTTTAGAAACATACGGGTTATAATATCGAATCAAGGAGAAAATTAGTGTTTTTATTTCCTTTATGTATTTAGAGGAATGATAGCTTTATGTATTTAGAGGTAGAACTTTGTTGTCTATATTGACCTTATCTGAATCTAATAAAATTGTCTTTAGTGACAAATACATATAGTTTAAACTAAAAAAATTTATTTGCAATTTATTAAATAAATTCTTGTAACATTTTAAAAAAATTATAGATGTTTCTAAATTAACCGGACAAAAAATATTTCTAACATTTTAAAATTCATGTCCCAACCAACACGTTCGTCTAAAGTTCACATTGTTGCTTCCAGCACAATCTTGTTATATTTTCTTTTATATCATTCACTATAGCCATAGAGGGTACTTCTCAACAAAACAAGAGTCGGGTAAGCCTTTAACACAACAGCAAAGCTGTTTCATTGCGAGCTGCTGATCATACTCATGGGTTAGATTCACTGAGAAGGCGTCTCTTCTTGTGGAGGGAGACTCAACATGAAGTTATAAAGTTGACTTGGTAATAAAAGAAAAGAGAGAAATAGAGAAAGGTCATGAATTGAATTCACTTCATTAACAAAAAATATTGACATTTATCAATAAAAAAATAAGTTCAATATACATCTAACCCATACTGGACACCACAGTGGTAGAAGCCTCGTCCTGTTACTAGTAAGTGTCTAAAAATTAGGATATTTGTTCCTTATCAACATAGAGAACCATGGTATATATATTTTTCAGACAATGACTCCTTCACAGACCCCCACCCCCACCCCAACACACCCACACACACACAGAAGGGGTCCATTTAGCATTTTTCGGGACAACTCTAATCTGAGATATCACACAGCCACCGTTCTACACACACACACATGGCCCCAATCTTACCGCATCGTAAATGTCTTTTACTTAGATAAAATTGTCTTCCATAGAAGATATATGTAATCTTAAACCAGAAAAAGAAAAACTCATTTTTTTTCTTCTATTTGACTTGTTTATTTGTAACATCATTTAGATATTTTGAAGCAAAGATTCAATACAAGATCTCTTTATTGAATCAGCATGAAAGAAAAAAAACAAAGACTAGATCAGACTATAATATAATAATTAATAAGGAAGTTTAGTTCAGGACCCCCTTCCTTATATAAAAGAATATGATTACAAATGATGAAAAAGCTCCTTTCCTGACACCTAGTGACATTCCCTGTTACTCTTCTTCCTTTCCTTCATTTGCAACTTCATTCTTGATCAAATCAACCCTTCCACTTTTGCTTTTCTGCTGTTTAGTTTAGCAGTTGTCCAATTAAAAAACAGGTTACAAAATAGGCATGTCCAATACTTGCAAGACATCTTTGAACTCAAAATCATGCGTTTGTCTGTTGAACCTCTCAACCAGTTTGTACCTTGAATCATTCAAATAAAAAGACTGAGCAGTTTCCAAAAGCCATTTTGCTTCTGAGTCAGTAAGCTTGCTGGTAAATACAACATCACCGCGGATCAGTACCAAGTCCTTGCTCTCTGCAAATTCTGTGTAAAAGGTCACAGTAAAGTAAGGGGCTGCTTGTGTTCCTCTGGCCTTGTAATCTTCAAGACCTGTAAAAATCATGTGTGGCGTCTGGACTGCAACAAAAGAATGAATACATTTGTGAGACAACGATGGAAGTGTTGAAAAAGAATCATTCTTGAAATCTTCCTTTCTTCATCCCACTCAAAAACACCCTCCAAACCAAAAACAAAATGCTTTTGGTGTTCCTCTCAACTATCAAGGAGATCTACCATTCACATAAATTTTCAACATAAGTTTAAATTTCTAAAACCTGTCATCATAGTGGAAGTTCCATAAAAAGTTAAAAATTGCAGGTGATTTAAAATATTAAAAAATAATATATAAAAAACATTTCACAGTATGTTAACGTTGCAATAAAATAAAAAAGATGTTGTGGTTGGAAAACAAGTGAAATTAATATTCTCCAACACCTTTTGCTTATATGTAGACAAGATTTAACCAGAATGAGACAAATATCTTAATCTTAATGCAATAAAATTCTAGGTTTGGGAAACTAGTTTTTGATGCTAGAGCTGCAAATAAAAATAGTTTCTCAAAAATAAAAATGGGGAAAGAATCCAACCAGAAAAGGAAAAAAGGAGGTAGAGGACAACTATCTTATCAAATATTAAAGATAACAAACAAAGCAATTTCTTCTAATACATTTATTTCCATCAAACTGAACAAAACATAAGATTTCAATGTATTCCAAGTTCAGCTTTATCATAAAATGCTTTCTGTGGTAGCATGTCCATAGTTATGTACAGGGAGAGATTGTAATCTGATTTCTTGATAGTGAAGGTATATTCAAAGGGTGTCAACAGCAGTTATATGAATCTAGAAATTGTCCAGGACCTAGTGGCAAATTATTAACATCTTTTTATCTAATATATGTAACTAAAACTGCATCTCATTCTCCAGGCTCCAGAAATAGATGACTTAGCTACTAGACAAGACTTTGTTAAATCGCATGTCCAGGTAGATCTTCTCTTCTCCCAAAAGGATCAAAATAGTCACCAAATATGATTGTGTATATTCATTAATGCTTAACTTTTAGTTGATTTTTAACAGTTATGTTATTTGCAGTGCACTGTACAAGCTAACCCTTTGAATTTGCTAATTGCCAATTAGAATATCCTTATTTGCTCAGCGGATTACAATAGAGTCCGTGAATAAAAGTGGACACATAACAATATCTTTGACCCCAGTCTGCAGATATTAATATCAAGAAGGAAAAAGTCCCTATCTTTCAAGTTCTCTCATATACGCCCATCCAAGTAATAGATAACATCATAATAATACCTATATAAAATGGGGAAGAATATATTTCTCTTTTGGTCTTCCCAAATACAAATTAGCAGTCAGGTGTAACACAATTTTGATTCAAAAGTCAAAACAATTAGTGATTTTTTACAAATAAATAAGAGAGAGTAATTTTTGTCAAACCTTGAACAAACATTGTCGTGTATCCACTTCCCCTCCATAAAGGAATGACAAAATATCGGCTGCCAAGGATAAAGAAAGAATGCTGAGAACTTGAAATCTAGAATAGTACAAATTCATAGTATCAATATTGATAAAAATGAATACCATTCTGAAGCTCTATGCTCCAGCAAGTGATAAAGTTTTGCTTTCATAGTTGCTCCAATATGACCTCTTCCTATGTGATACTGAAATAAAACCACAACTCAATTGCAACTACAAAGATCATCATCATTATTCAGCTATATCATTTTGCTTGTATCATACTAACCACACAGAATTTCCCATTGATCAACTAACTGCCCAAATTTTCATTTGGTGTTTCATTTTTCCTACAACTTATATCCAACTTATCTTCAATTTTTTTCATTCTCCTAAAACCGAAACAAGTCGAACAAAAGCAAGTGGCAAAGACGAATAATAGAAAACATGTTGAGCCTATTCTTATCCTTCTCTTAATGCAACCAAACTAATACCATCTATTAGCATAAATTTTTTCACCCATAAGCACTCGAGAAGAAATAAAAAAGTAAAATAAACTGAGTTTCTCCATGAGTTAGAATCAACTTATCACCACAAGTTTAAGAGACGTCAGATTGGAGAGCTTCTATAAGAGGTATGGAAGAAGCTCAATTCATTTTACTCATTATATTATACTCTTCCAACGAGATTCACCCACAGAATCTACAAGTCAAACAAATCTAAACGATAAAGAATAAGTAATGGATAATTATCTAATTATCAAAGATTAAACAAAATGAGATAATATCATAACATTGCTGTTGGTTCCAAACAATGGATAAAGAACAAGTAATCAACATTGCAATGAATGAGACATTACATCATCCCAAACAGAAGCAATGTCTTCAGGATACCGATCTTTCAATCTGTGGACATCTACAATAGAATCCAACGGCTTCAGTTGCAGTGGGTTGAACCCAGAGGCAAATTTCGACGTTCTGCAGAATCCAACCGAACCCCATTTCTGGAAATCGCTTGGAATCTCCGGTTGATGCAATTTCCTGGCGGCTGCCACGACAGGAACCGCAGAGAAGGAGCGCGCAGCAAAAGGGTCGTTGATGGAAAACACGTTTTTTCTGGCCTTGGAGGCTATGGTCCTCCAAATTGTGAAGGCTGGGGACACCCTTTGCATTGCGGAATTGGAAAACGGGGAAAAGAAAGGAAGTTGAGGAGTCGAACTATGAAGGGTCTAAACGGCGCTGTCAGTCCGAACGATACATGGAATACATTTAATATTTAAGATTCTCTGACTTGTTCGTTTATGCA
The DNA here is from genome assembly GCA_007407185.1 of Glycine tomentella. Taxonomy (NCBI): domain Eukaryota; kingdom Viridiplantae; phylum Streptophyta; class Magnoliopsida; order Fabales; family Fabaceae; genus Glycine; species Glycine tomentella. Next base: position 346,819 of record PYAF01002115.1, read on the forward strand.
ATATATTTTTAAGAAGGTAATTACTTAACGTAATCCCATTTTTTGTTTGCGGCATTCCATATTTTCTAAAATTTCCTTTTTCTCCTGAGCACTGCCTCTCCCCCAAGCCTCCATGACCACCGCCCTGACCTCACCCAACACCACCGCTGCACTCCATGACCAACATCGCACCTTCACGTCACACCATTGTGACCCATTGAACCTTCACGTCGCACTACATCTACCATTGTGTAGTACCATTCACAAATGTATTACGAATTGAATAATTCATAATATATTTGTGTTACGGATTGCTAAATCCGTAATGCATTTTGTTAATTACGGATTGAATAATTCGTAATAAAAAAATACATTACAAATTGAACAATCCAAAATACATTTGTGTTATGGATTTCTCAATCAATAATGAATTTTTTTTTTTGTATTATAGATTAAGAAATCCTTAATAAAAAATACATTACGCATTGAACACTTCGTAATACATTTATATTACAAATTCCTTAATTCATAATACAATTATGGTGGTGCGGTGCAATCTTGAGTTTGGAGCAGTGTCAAGGTTCATGACTCACAAAAATGCGTGTGTTAGTGGTGGATAGGGGCACGGTGGTGCATTTGGTGCGGTGTGGAGTCTTGGAGGTGGTGTGCAGCTACCAGCGATGTTTGGGAGAGATGGGACAAAAAGGGTAAAAAAAGGATATAAAGAAATTTGGAGTTGTACCAAGCAAAAAATGGATTTGTTAAGTAATTGTCTTAAAAAAAAGAATAGCAAAATAAGCCCAGTCCATTGAGGCACACTATAGTCCATACGTGATAACCAAAGATACCAATTTTAGCGCATAACAAAATATCCCCAACTCACACTGGTCAACGTCGACCACCGGATCGACCTCAATTCGCCGTCGTCCAATCGCTCTCAGTTCCACCGCCTCCGCCGCCGGCATCCAATTCGGTTTGGCCTTGCAGCTCTCTCAGGTCCCTATCCTCTTCCATCCTATTACTGTAGTTCTGACGCTTGGATGTTGCGGTTGCGTATGAAATCATCGGATCCTTCTGTTTTGCTGTTTAGCATTTCGCATTGCAATTTGCCTTTGAGCTTTTCATTTCACTTGTAGCTGAAACCACATTTTTCGCCTGAAATAGTGTTTAAGGAGTGTGTTTGTGTCTGCCATTACATTGAACTTTCACTTGCTCTGTCTCACGCTGATTCTGTTAGTGCTTATTTTGTTTTGTTACCCTTCTGTTATAGGTATTAAGATTCTAATAAAAAAAGGTTGATCAGCGTAAAGATGGAGCTCACTATTACACAACCTGATGATTGGCATCTTCACCTCCGTGATGGTTCCCTTCTTGAAGCTGTCCTCCCTCACAGGTCATTTTGCTTGAAAATAAATAATATTTTAAAAAACTACTCAGTGATACTCTCCTATTGTAGGAGTTAAGCATTGCAATTTTAGTAAGAAATAAGAAGAAAATAAAATGTAAAGATGAAAAGTAGAGAAAATGTCATATCACAAGTTTCTAGGTTTAAGTATCTAGTTCGATATTACAAAAAGAAAGATAGCAAAATTAATGATGATTTCACACACATGATACAAGTTGGGTGCTTAAAATGGAAAAAGATATTGAGGGTTATTTGAGACCATAAAGCTCAAAGGCAAGTTTTATCGTGCTGCTATATGACTAGCTATACTTGATAGTGAATGTTGGGCATTAGAAAGACGAGAAAAAAGTGGGAGTAACATAAATGAGTATGTTAATATGTGTGATCCATGTAGTATACTTCGTATAATGGGATAAGGTTATTGTTATTGTTGATATTCTAGTATTTTCTAATCTATTGTGGGGTCAATGTGAGAAAGGCTTGCACACTGCATCTTTGTATAGTTTGGCATTTATTTTGTTAATTGCATTCCTACTGAAATCCACTAGAGTTCTGATTCATAACTTTTGCTCTCACAGTGCAAAGCATTTTGGAAGGGCCATAGTAATGCCAAATTTGAAACCACCCATTTCTACCACGGCTGCTGCTGTCGCTTATCGAGAGTCCATTTTGAAAGCAATACCAAAAGATAGCAACTTCACTCCTCTCATGACACTTTACCTCACAGATGTGACTACTCCTGATGAGATTAAACATGCAAGTGAGTCTAATTAGTGGGGTACACTATTTCAAAAACATTACCTATGAATTATGAAGAGGAAAAAGTTTTAACTGGATCAGTAAGTTTTATTTGTGTCTATATTTATTTATATATACATATAAGTTTTGTTCTGAATCTGGTTAAAATGAAATTTCTGTATCTTCTTTTGTTTACCTCTTATTGATCAGCCTTGTATTTGTTGCAATGTAATTGCCTAACATGTATAATGTTTGATATCGATCCTATAACAAATGTTTTTCCCATGGGCTAGGAGGCAATGACAGTCAATGCTCATTTATCATTTGATTAGATTACACCCTCCATGCTCATCTGGCTTTGTTCCCCCCACCCCCTATTAATCATAGTACACTACTTGATTATGCTACTTGCATTGACAGAAAAAAGTGGACTTGTTTATGGTGTGAAGTTGTATCCTGCTGGTGCCACAACAAACTCCCAAGATGGTGTTACAGATCTTTTTGGAAATTGTTTTTCTGTTCTCGAGGAAATGGCTGAGCAAAATTTACCATTATTGGTAATTCAATTTTTTTTTTATTTGTGGTTTTTATTTTGTTTATTACTTTACATTCTCTCTCACCACTCCAATTTTTTTTTATTTTTTTTATTTTTTTTTGTGTGTGTGTGTGTGTCTATGTCTAATGTTCTTATACTGATGCATAATAATGTATTTAATTCTTTATGCTTCCATGCTTGCCTTCTTAATTCAAATCAGTTATGGTAAGCCACATTTTTCATGAATTATTTTATGGCATTGAATAGAATGTAATTACTACATACTATATTGCACACCAATTTTGGACATGTCCACTCAGTGACGGATGTAGGACCCTGGATCAATGGAGGCAATTTATTCAAAAAAAAATTGATAATTATTATCATATGGGATAGTTGGGTTCAAACACGAAGATAAGAAGTACAAAATATAAAATTTTAAGATAAATATTTGCATTTTATTAAAATAAGAGGGTGCATTTACTTACTCTCACATGTGAACTGGTAGAGAGGTTCAAATACATAAAATTAGGGGGTATAAAATATAAAATTATGGGGTGCAAAATTTAATATTTTAAGACAGATACTAGTGGTTTTATTGAAATGAGGAGGTGCATTTGCCCACCCTCACTCCAATATAGCTCCGCCGCTGTGTCCACTATGAAATCATCTACTAATACTTCAACATTTAACTATGAGCTGAGTGGTACTTGTGGCAGTCAAGTGCTGCCTAGTGTCATGTTTCTTAATTTACTTATGTTTCTCCTTTATATTAATATGTAAAACTTAGAAGTTCACATTATACTCTCTTATCTGTGAATCACTATGTACGACAGGTTCATGGAGAGGTTACAGATTCAAACATTGATATTTTTGACCGAGAAAAAGTCTTTATTGAAACAATTTTAGAGCCTTTAATTCAAAGACTTCCACAGCTGAAGGTTGTGATGGAGCATATTACTACCACAGATGCTGTTAAATTTGTAGAGTCTTGCAAAGAAGGTAACATAATAAATTACTTGGAAGATCTACTTTATTATTGTATTGTACTATTTAATTTTAAAATTATTCTCATGATTTGCACATTTGTTAGGTTACGTAGCAGCAACTGTTACACCACAGCATCTTCTTCTGAATCGTAATGCTTTGTTCCAAGGTGGCTTACAGCCTCACAATTACTGTCTTCCAGTGCTCAAAAGAGAGATCCATAGTATGTAACATTGTTTCCTTCCTGTAAAATCTAATAATAAATTTTAACATCTTTCAGGTGTTATATCAAACTTTTTAGTTTACAATTTGAAATAATGATTCTTCCAAAATTTAAAAAATTGACAAAATGATTTAAATCATATGAATTTTATAATTTTTTGTTTTGATCTTCAGTAAATTAGTTAGAATCCTGATTGATTTGATTATGGGAAAAGATAAATATGTTTTGCAGTGCATTAAATGGTCTTTGAAGAAACATCATCATACTTTTGTAAATTTTAATTTTTCTGCAGAATGTAGTACACAGTACATTGCAGAGTTTCAGACTTTACACTGTAATAATTCCTAAGTTAGGTTAAGGAAACATCACTATGGACAATGATCATTCATGTGTTTTTCATCTTACGTTGAGCTCGTTTTGTTTGTTTCTTATTTAGGACAGGCTATTGTTTCGGCTGTGACTAGTGGAAGTAAACGATTTTTCCTTGGAACTGATAGTGCTCCACATGATAGGCGTAAAAAGGAATGCTCCTGTGGATGTGCTGGCATATACAACTCACCGGTTGCTCTATCACTATATGCCAAAGTTTTTGAAGAGGTAACGCTTATAATATTTATAATATAATATGTAAATCTTTGTATTTATGTCTCCATCTCACTAATGTGCATTTTAGTTGGTTTCAGAAGGGGGTTTATATCATTCAATTGGAATAAATATGCAGAGTTTCTGAGATTAATTAGTATTTAAAATTTGTGATTAGAAACAAAAATATCATTTCCAAATAGTTGCAAAATTAGTAATAGTATATGTTAGAGGTGATGATATCTGATAATGCATCCCGTGTTGACAAGTCCGAAATTTTCATATGCATTTCTCTTGTGTGCTTCATGGTACAATAATATGCTAATGCCTATGTATGCGATGATATATCATATTTTTGCATGATTCATTATGAAAGTGTGTAGTGTTTAATCTTAATTTGTTTTATGAAATTGTTGCAATTTCAGGCTGGTGCACTTGATAAGCTAGAGGCTTTTACAAGCTTTAACGGACCTGACTTCTATGGCCTCCCCAGAAACAAGTCAAAGATTAAACTGAGGAAAGCTCCTTGGAAAGTACCTGATTATTTGTCGTTTCCATTTGGAGACATCATTCCCATGTTTGCTGGTGAAACCCTTGAATGGGACGCATTGCCTTGTTGATTTGCTGTGTCTATTTGAAAGATTGGTATCCTTCAGCTTAAATTATTGATTGCTGAGATGATAATTTATGCAGCGTTCAAGAACTGTAGTCAAGCAATTTTTTTCTAATTTTATCAGTCAGTTCTGCATTTATTTTGCAGATTGTTCTCATTTCTATTTCTTAGGTCAGGTGAATTTAAGTATGAACCAGAACACCCACTGTGACTAATAAACTCTGGTTGTTGTGATGGGAATTTATATAGTATATATATATTCAGAGCTATGATAATTTTGTAGTTCTAATTTGATCAATTAACTATGCATGAATTTTTCAGATTTGCCTTGTTTCCATTTCCTGTTCATGGGTCTGATGATTGAACAATTAAAACAAAAGGTCAATATGATGATTGATGAACATTAATTCAAATTTGAAGTGAGTGTTGCTAATTTAGTACATATCACCAAGCCTTTATGAGTTGATTAACCTTATAAATAATTAAAGGCTTAATTATGTTTTTAGTCCATCATATTAAGGGATTTATTTCTTTTAGGCCCTTAAATAAAATTTCCGTTTTTTAGTCCTTCAAATTTTGGTGGAGAGACTAAAAAATAATTTTTGAATGAGAGACTAAAAAATATTAATTTTTTATTTGGAGGACTAAAAACAACATACCTCCTAATTTGAGTGACTAAATAATTAATCAATAATTAAATTTTGTGGTGGACTTCTACTAATTACTAAATGCAAGAGTATATATAGTAAATCATGGAAGAGAGAAAGAACCATAATAGAGGAGTAACGTAGGTTGATGGGAAGGAAGACATCTTCAAGCAAAGACATAGTTTGTGAGTCATCAATTTGAACTGCCATTTCAAGAAAGCCAAAAACATAGGAACATATAACCGAACTGTTGAAATAATGTCCTTGAGGACTAGTGGCTCTTGAACCTCATCATAGAATTGGTCCATTGTGTTAGTTTGTGTATGAAAATGAGAGTGAAAGTAGAACTTCAATTAGAAAATATCTTTTGGCTGCAAAGCAAGGCCTGGATTGATGATAAATATAGCAGTAAATTATTGTACGACAAACATGTCAGTGGGTTTTTCCACTCAGCTACCCATCAGACATGATTAATTATGTGTGTAATATGATTATTTTTTAGTTTAAAATAAATAAACATGATTATATATAATGATCGATTTATATTTGTAGCATTAACAATTAATTATATCTCACAATGATTAATAGTGTCATAATTCATGAAGTTATTAACAAATGTCTTATAATAATTAGTTTTTACCTTAAACACAGTTTTTTTTTTAAAGAAATCATAAAAGTAGTTAAGAGTAATGCAATGCATATATACGGGTAATACAACTATTGATCTGTATTTATTGCTCCAATGGTTAAATATGTTCCTAAGCGATTAACAGTGTCATAGGATTATTGAAATATAAAATGGTAAAAAAATAAAAATTATACAATTTTCAATATTTCCTTTTGTTGGCCAATAGGGGCTAAGGTCCCAAAAGAAATTTATTTAAACTCAATTAGGAAAAGAGTTGACATTACATCAGCCATAACAGCGTTCTTAAGGAAATTATGACAAAAACTTAAAAGACTACCATCTGTAAAGACTTGTTAATTGCACTCCCTTTTCTATAAGTGCAACCCAATCTTTCCAAATTGAAACTTGCTAATTACACCTCTATTTTGATAAGTCGCTCAATTCTACTTGCTAATTGAACCTACTTTTTGATAAGTGCAATCCAATCTTTCCTTTTAAATCTTAAATTTCCAATCTTTCATCTCTTTCATCTCTCTCACATGTTCTCTCTTTAATGCGTAGACAACAATATTACATATGTACGCAAAGTATCATACTAACCAATATTATTTTCATCTTTCCTTCTAGAGAGACTCTAGCAGTATTACCTGTGTACAGAGGATATTGTACTAGCCGGTTACAAAAGCATATTCCAATCTTTCTTTTTAAATCTTAAATACCCATTATATCATTTCTTTCATCTCTCACATGTTCTCTTTAACGCGTAGGTAGCGATATTATCTGTGTACGCAGGGTATCATACTTGCCAATATTATTTTCATCTTTCTTTCTAGAGAGACTCCAACTATATTACCTGTGCACGTAGGGTATTGTACTAGCCAGTTACAAAAGTACAAAATTCCAATATTATTTTCATCTTTCTTTTTGGAAAGACTCTAAACCGCCAGTGATATAGTAATTTCTCTCATATTTACTCGACAATTGCCTACAAACTAGCTAAGTGCAGTGGTTTCCTTTCGTTTTATGTTATGATTTCCACAATCTCCTCCTTTGGGTCCTTCATCTTTCTCAATATTGTTAGTTCCCACCTCAATTGATTGAGTCTAATTATTGACAGATTTGCACACGTGTAACATGAGATGATATCTTAAGTGGATCAATTGCTTAGGGTTTGATTTCAACGCAAATATATTATCACATAAAAAAAAATATTATTGAACTTCACTTCTTCCTTTCTCTTATTTTTGTTGCACATCCAATTTTTGTCATTAATAAACTATGCCAAATCTTGCACTTTTTTAAATATTTTTCAGTCTAGATGATATGTTATCTTAGCTATCTTTTTAAGAGTTATGTGTATTCAAATATCTTCCTTGTGAGATATGACTTGAGCTATGTGCATCATCAAAAAATGGTAAAAAAAAAGATTGATAATAATGTATGTTATATTATTCTTTTTTGTATTTTTTCTATTCTACATTTTATTTTATTCTTTAACATTTTTAATATTAAATAATTTATGTTTACCAAAATAATAACATTTAGTAAATATATATATATATATATATTAGAAATTCAAATCCCTATGGAATAATCGATTACAGATCGAATTAATCGATTACACAAGCTTCAAAGTGATTCTGAACTTCAAATCTCTCTAGAATAATCGATTACATATGGGAAATAATTGATTATACTTCATCTTCATTACCTGGATTTCACTAAAATAATCGATTACATTACGAATTAATCAATTACAACCTCTGCAGAAACTGATTTTGCCTATGAATTAATCGATCACAGAAGGAAATAATCGATTATTCATGGAGTTACTGCAGAATCTGTCAGATTTTCTTGGAAATTGTAACTGCCCACTTGCCACCTAATCAAATTTGAATCTTATGTGCCTTAATGGTTGTGGGTTAATTCGTATTAACTGGTATTAACTGTTCCTAATTTCAAATTTTGAATCTTTGGAGCCTAAAAACTTCTATAAATACAGCCCATTGCTGAAGGGAAAAATCACACCAATCTTCTCCTTCTTTCTTTAAACACTGCTGTGTTGTCTCTCCCTCTGTGTCTATAAACTTTGCCCAGAAAGTCTATCACTTCTTTTTAGTCATGTCTACCTCTAAGAGAGTCAAAACCTCCAAAAGAAAGGCTGGTGAAACCTCTAACCCTGTTGTTAATAGGTTAGATCACTCGTTTCTTGCAGAGAGAGACAAAATGACCTACCTACAATTCAATGCCACCAAATTAATCTATCCTCCCAAACACCTTGAACTTGACTAGTTCATTAGGGAAGGTTTTCAGTTCCCTGCTTTTCTTGAAACCCAGAGATTAAGGAAATTTGTTGACATGAAGGGTACATTTTACCTTGAGTTAGTAAAGGTGTTCTACACCTGTGCTAAGGGTTCCATGGATGGGACTCTTCTGTCCCAAGTGAATGGAGTTGCCATGGAAATAACTCCAGAAGTCTGGGAAGCAATGGCTGGAATTTCCTTTGAAGGGGAAAGGAAATTTGAAGAAGAGGCTGGGGGATACAACAGGGTTGAGACCTATAGGGGATGCTTATTGATCCCCAAATGAGGCTGAAGCTTAGGCTCAACACTGTCCCTATGAGCCATGAAGACAGACTCCTCCACTACGTCATCACATAGTTTTAGCACCTTCGATGTAGAAGCACCTATTTCCGAGGCTAAGCGCAAAAGGCACTCGAAGGAGTACCATCACTACCATAGGGCTCTAGTGGTAAATCTTGCCACCTCATACTCCCTCACATGTCGACAAGCAAGTTGGGTGCCGGCCATTTTTCGATTGTTAATACGATAGATAAGGACCGCTAGTACAAATACTTGATCGTGAAATATCGATTGCTTGTTGAACCCTGTGAATTGCGTGAAAGTAGGATACTACAAATTCGGGAGTCTTCCTCACTCCTAGAGCCACCAACCATACCCAAGTCACTGACGATGACCTGCAACTTGTGTATGGTCTCAAGGATTCAATTCAGATGAATTGGATTCTCATTCTTGAGGAGATTATGCTTAAGTCTAAGAGGTTAATGAATTACCTATTTCCTTATGTTGTGCTTGTTTCCAGGTTTATTGATTATTTCAATATTCATGTCTCTAATGAGGTTATTGACAACACTAACTCAAGCAACAACCTCATCAAGGAGAAACATCTCACAAAGCTAGGGATGGTCAAAACCCCTCAAGGATGGCAAATGGCTGGCCAACAAGTCCTTGCTGCTGCTGCTGCTGGAATTGAAAAGGAAGGTGATGAAGAAGCTAAAGAAGAAGAAGGCCCTGCTCAACCGTCTTACAGTCCATTTGAATCTCTTATGATTCAAAAGATGGATGGCCTATTGTCTTTGCATCATGAGCACAGGGCTGAGACAAATTCAGCATTAGAGGAAATTAAGTCTAGGTTAGAAAACATAGAAACTAAGCTTATGTTTAATGGTTCTGAATCCTTTTAGGATTTCTATTTTTTCATTCTAGTTTCTTGTATTTCCTTTTTCTTGCTTTTCCTCTGTTGTCCTTTATTTTTTTATGATTAATGTATTGTTTCCCCTCTGATTAATGAAGTTTTTTTTTTTTTAAGTTTCTCCTTCTCATTATTTGTTGTGCTATGTTTTTGTCTTTGATTAGCCAAATAGGGGGAGAAATATTGATTGATTATCATACTGATGGACTCCTAAACTGAATCAAGTCCTTTTTGCCCCGATCTTCCTTGCAATGGAATCAATTCTTCAATGGAAAGTAAAACAGAGTATGAAGTGCTCTATTTTGACAGCTTTTTAGGTTTTATGATTTAGGAATGGGAACAATGGAAGAAGATCAGAAATGGATTTGGATTGACACCATGGAATAGGAATTCCAATAAGTCTTGGAAGAATCACCACAATAGCTCAGAAGCTATTGATAAGAAACAAGAAGTTCTTCACTAAGAACAAGGGAGAATAACTCTCGACCTCTCACACACAAAGTGCATTCTAATTTCATTCAACCAAAAGTTCCTACAATTTGTTGAAATGTAGCTTATATAGGCCATGAAACTATAAGCTAATGAAATGTAAATGTGTCCTAAATGAAATACAAATGTAGCTTCCAAGGGAAGCTATCCAAACAGCTGTTTAAAAAACTAAAAATCGCGCCTCTGCAGAGAAAACGGTAATAGTCGATTATTTCGAATGGTAATCGATTATTTTGGAACAAATAATCGATTACTAACTCTTGGTAATCGATTACTTTGCTCATATCAGCCTGGAAACTGACTCATGAACAAAATAATCGATTATCTCACCAAATAATCGATTATCACAGGAGCTCCCAAAACCTAGTAATCGATTACAAGCCAAAATAATCGATTATCACAGGAACGCACAGAATCTCACACTTCCATGTAATCAATTACACGACGGAATAATCGATTACAGCAGAGCTATTGACAATTCTAACATTTATACAAAGCATTTAATCGATTACAGGCTACTTGTAATCGATTACAACAGATAAATTCAGCATTTTGTAGCCTTCTCCATGGTTCTCCAAGAGATTGAGGTTGGATTGTGTGATAACCCTAAGTTATAGCGCGGGGATTCACATCAGAAAACCCTATTGAGGGTGTGGCGCTGATAGCGCCAGGTCTGGCGCTGATGGCGCCAGAGTCTCTGGAACTTGACACTCAGGGCGCCAAAGTCACGCGAGGGGCGCCATAGGTCAGGGAAGGCATGGCGCGGATGGCGCCAGTCTGGCGCGGGTAGCGCCAAAGGTTCTAGAAGTTGACGCTGGGGGCGTGGGCGTGGCGCTGGTGGCGCCACCTAAACCGCCATGTTGGCGCGGTCAGCGCCGGAGCTAGCGCGATCCGCACCAGAGCTCGGGCAGGCTGAGTATAAAGGGCAGAATGCGTTTTTCAGAAGGAAAAACTCCTTCTTCTTCTTCCCTTCGCCCTGGACCTCCATTAAAGCTGTTCCAAGCTTCCTAGGACCTCACATGCTAGCCTAAACACCTTCCTGTGACCTAGAAACTAGTTTTAACCGATTAAAAGCTAAAATCCTTCATCAATTCCCTATATTTGAGCAAAATCTATTCCCTCAGAGAAAACTCAAAGAACTTGAGTGGGCAAGGACTCATAGCTTGGGGAAAGGACAATAGAGCTTGAGGAAGCTGTCCTGAGGTCATTTAAGTCGCAACTGAGGTAAGAAACTCAAGTTCCTTTGGTTAATTATGAATTTGGGATTTTCTGAGTAAGGTGACCCACACTGATCTGGGGCTAGAATTAGCCCAGGGTCCTGTAGAGAAACTTACTCAGGCCAATGTAATGATGAAGGATTAGCTTTCAGTTTTTGATTCTGATGACTTTGACTTTTGGCTCTGTGTTACCTGTGTGGCCTGTGTAATGGTCACTTGTGATTATCTGTTGATATGCCAGAGCCTTAGGTATGCTTATGTTGAGCCTGAGAAAAAGCCTTGTGTGGGCAGAATTTAATTAAACCCTAGGATAGGGGA
>PYAF01002115.1:358771-383366 GCA_007407185.1 Glycine tomentella
TGATTATCTGTTGATATGCCAGAGCCTTAGGTATGCTTATGTTGAGCCTGAGAAAAAGCCTTGTGTGGGCAGAATTTAATTAAACCCTAGGATAGGGGATTTCTGATATGATATGTACTGTGAATTGTATGCCTGAGGGCTTATTTTAATGTATGATTTACATGTGCCTTGATTAGGCTTTGATTCTGAGACTGTTGGTCGCAAGAGCCACAGACCTGGGAAGGAATTGCTGACTGAGACCTTACCAGGTAAGTTCAGTGTTTCCTGGGGATGAATTCCCGCTTTGGTTGCACACCACACTCCTAGGGAGTGTTGGTCATGATTCATGATGCATGCATTGGCTGTGGCATTACTTGTATTGAGATTGTATGCATTTGCATTTGATGTTTGTGCTGTGCTTGAGATATCTGTTGGCCAATAGATAAATACCGGCGTTGAGGAGCTCCGCCGTGTATTCTGGGCGTTGAGGAGCTCCGCCCGTGGCATTGAGGAGCTCTGCCACATTATGATAGGTACTGACGTTGAGGAGCTCCGTCAGGGCGTTGAGGAGCTCCGCCAGGCATTGAGGAGCTCTGCCACCTGTCATATGTTATGATTGCGATGATGGTTATGTTATGTTGAGGGCCAGAGGGCCAGGCCAGTGGGCCATGTATGATGTATATGCCTGTTTATGTGTTGTGAATTTGTGGGCCAGGGTGGGAATGATTTCCCAAGAACCCTGAGCTTACTGAGATATGTTATCTCACCCCGTGTGGGGCTTACATCATTTCAGGTGATATTTCTGGAAGAGAAGAGCAGTCTCAGGGCAGGAGGCCCAGTTGAGACTAGGCTGCTTGACTTAGGAGTAGCATGGAGAGCTTGAAGGCTCTGTTTTGATTTCTTTTTGGTATATAGTTCTGTGCTCCCTCATGGAGGGTTGATATTCTTTTGTACCACCACGGTATGTGTGGTGTGGACTGTGGACATTGATGTATATATGTACAGAACTTTAATTCTAATATGATATGAGAAACTGGATCAGCAGGGGCTTGAATTATGATTTTGTATACTTATGATTTTACATTATCAGTTATTCCATACATAATGTATCAAGAAAACGATTCTACCCTTCCGCTGAGCTATATAATTTTGTGTTTTATGTGCTACTCTGATATTATGAATGATAACACGTCGGAGGCCTACGAGGTGTTACAGATTGTATATGATCTTGGAGTATTTGAGCCCTAGCCCTTGTCATTGGCCCTTTAATCACCAAAGGAAGTGCTTCCATGTGTAATTCTAAGTCTTGCTTCACTTGCCTTGGTTTTAGGATTGTATCACATACTCCATTGTGCTCTGTTTTTCTGGTAAAGTTTTACACAAATCAAAAACAAATGGATTATCTAATTAAGGGGGAGCAAATTAAGCATATTAAGTCTAAGGAAGCAACTAATGCAAGTCAACGATTAATGTTTATGCAAGCTTATTTCTTAACACTTGTTCTTGTCAAAGAGGCTGATTTGTTTTTAGGTTTGCAAAAGTTCAAAGTCTTCTACTTTTCATCCCTCAAAGAACTTCAAAATTTAATAAATGGTCAATCAAATATTTGGCATGTTCAAAGCCAAAATGGGGGAGATTGTTGAATATAGGGGGAGCAACATGAAGCATGAAGTCTAAAGACTTAGAAGATTGCTTTGAGTTTTTCACATGCCTTGAAAAATGTAATTCAAATGAAGTGTAAGAGAAGGCAACCTTGTGATCCTTGCATTGCATTCACATACTCATTAACATGCTTAAATGATTTTCATTAAAACATCAAAGCTTCTAACTATGTGGAAAAGGATTTAAATTGAGTAATGTTTTTGGAAAAATATAATTTTATTGTTTTAGTCAAATATATAGCATTTTAATCGATTATTCAGTTCATGTTTCAAACTGGAAAAACTTCTATGAACATTTTAATCAATTACCTATCAGATTAATCGATTATTTGGCTTATACTTGAAACTGGATTGCTTTGGTAAGAGTTTTAATCGATTACTCACTTATTATAATCGATTACATAGTGTAAAATGTATTTTTTGCCTTGCTGTGATAATCGATTACCATCATTCGTAATCGATTACATAAGCCATTTGAAAAAGCCTGCATTGCTGCTTTAATCGATTACCATTATTTGTAATCGATCACATTGGCTATTTTGTGAAACAAAACTTTTCTGATTTAATCGATTACAACTCGGTTTAATCGATTATTTTGCTTGTTGAAACTCAGAATATGCCTTGAACACTTTAATCGATTAAGTGACAATTTAATTGATTACATATGTGTTTTAATCAATTATTTGGTGTGTGTAATCGATTACAGGTTGTTACAAAATTCTGTTATAAATAGAAGGAAGGCTTGGCTTGTTTAAAAACTTGAACACTTCGTAATTTTTGAGTATACACAAGTCTTCTAAGAGTTTGAAAGTGATTTTCTGGGTTCTTTAACTTCTGATCCCACTCTTTAATCATCATGAGCTATTGAGTGATTTTTGGGCAAGAAACTTCAAGAGCTTAATGGAGAACATGTTCTGAAATTTTGTTTTCTGCAATTCAACCTTGATTGGTAATTCATATGCATTGACATTCATTGGATCATCAGGTTGTTTCTCTCCTTAATCCTTGATTGTAATTCTGTTTTGGAATTTCTGTTATTTGATGCTATTATAAGTGGGTTCTTGAAGCTTTGCCTAGAGTAGTGTTCTCTAGGAAAGAACAAAGTAGTGTCCTCTGGTTCTTGCTCTTTAGAAGTCTAATAGGATTTTAGATTTCTATTTTTTATCTAGTGTTAATAAAGAGAGGTTTTTGTAAAGCTTGTAAGAACAGAAATTTATAATTTTGGAACTCTAATCTAATGTTGATTAGAAGAAACTGGATGTAGCTTCTGTTGTGAAGTGAACCAGTATAAATTGCTTGTGTTGATTTTCTTTATCTCTATCTCTACAAGTCATCTTGTTCATTTGTTCTTTGTTTCATTATCAATACCCAACAAGTTCTGTTTTGAGCCATTGGTTTCTTGAGTTGAGTAATTTAATTGAGTAAAAAATTCTTGGTTTTAAAAGTGATTAAGATCCTTAACTCTGATTTGATAAATAAATTTTAAAAGACCAAGCTTCAACCAGGACCATACAAAGCTTATATCAATTCCCATATTAAAAAAAGCGTTATTTACGAAAATTGTCAAATTTCAAGAATATAAATAGTGAAAATGAAGAGTAACTTTAAAAGAGATAGAGTAACTTTGAAAGACTTATTAATCATTTTCATTATTTATTTTCTTGAAATTTAATAGTTGATTAGTTACACACTAAAATTATTATGTTTCAATAAAATAAATAATGAGGATGAGAAATAATTCTTTCAATAAATGATCTATAAATAATTTGAAGGTATTACTTTAGTTATTTGGTCCCCCAAAAAAATTTGGACAAGATTCACCACTGTTGAACAATGTGGTGTGTGTTTGTAGAGGCATTTAAAAATAAAAAAGCAAGTGCGTTTTTGCATTGAAACATGTGATTTTTTTGTTTAACGCCCGTAATATTTTGTACACATTTCTTTACTGATCATACATATATAACTGACGTCATTCAGGGCTAACCCTTTTCTTTTCAACATATGAAAAATGGTATATATAATTTGTTTTTATTAGATTAAGTTGTCACACATTCTGGCTAGAGGGATTAGCACCAATGGTCATCCAATTCTAAATAAATTTGGATGAAAATGATCTTTCGTCGAAAGTAATATGCTGAATAAATGATTCAACAAATTAGCATGACACAAATTATTCAGTGCAGTGGAGAATCTGAGCGGAAAGTCGTTGCTAATCAAGTTGTGGTACCAACTATTTTGATGCACTATGAAACAACATTTGAATAGCCCTCACCACTATAAATTAATTGTAGTTGTCATTGCCTTCTCTGCAAAATAACTTAACCATTTTTCTTTGTCTATACAACAATGCTAAACCCAATAGCTTTGATTACAACATCTGTTCATTTAGCCAAAAAAAATTATTTTAGTTGTGTTCCTCGTTCTCACTTTATGGACATCCCAAGTAATGAATCACAAGTTGTCTGAGGCCTACTCATCAGTGAAACATGAGAAGTGGATGGCACAGTATGGTAAGGTTTACAAGGATGCTGATGTGAAGGAAAAACGTTTCCTAATATTCAAAAACAATGTGCACTTCACTGAGTCTTTCAATGCTACTGGGGACAAACATTTCAACCTTAACATTAACCAATTTTATTGGGATCTCGATTTAAAATAATATGATTAGCATCCTTGTTCTTATGTTATTGGGGTCTCGATTACCTTCCAAGAATGTTTGTCTTTATCTACAAAATTAAATCCGTGAACTTGTTCATGAAATCCAACTTCAGTTTGTCTTAAATCAGCAACTGTATTTCTTAAAATATTTTTTTAAAAAAAAACTATTAAGTAAAGTTTATACCGATCTCATTTTTTATTTAATAGAATTTATTTGATAACAACCCTAATAAATAAAAATAGATTTTATTATTTTTTTAGTCTTTAAAATTTTTAAATTTTGTGTTTATAATCTTTGAATTTTTTATCTGTTTTAGTATTTGAATAAAATTTTTTTGTTTGACATTTAAAGGATTAATAGTAAGGACTAAAAAAAGTTAAATAACTAAAAATAAGAATGAAAAAAATTTAAGGACTAAAAATATAAATAAAACGTTTAAAAACTAAAAAATATAAATTAAAAATAATAAAAACTAAAACCATAGTTTACCCTTTAAAAATACATAAAAAGTATCTTATTAACTTAATTATTGTTAGGTACGTTGTTGCTTATTCAGACACGTTTGAAAAACTAATAAAGAAAATACATGTTTGAAAAATTCAAGCTAAGATACTTTTTTATATCTCGTTTGCATGCATTCTCAAATGCCAACTCATCGAATAAGGTGTTTATGTCTCGTCTCATTCTACTAACTCCATCTGATTTGATGAGACTTTTGATAAGTTTAAGTGCAAGAAAATATACCATATGTATTTTGAGAACAAGTTTAAGTTAGTCTTCAGTTTGTCCCACCAAGTCCAATATCATTATATTTTTAATCAATCATGAACTAATGATAAAAAAATTGACTTAATGAGTAATATTTTGCTTACATGATATTATATTATATATGTTGTTTCTATTTATCTCAAAATATATACTATAAATTATACCTTAATAATAGTCCTACATTCTAATATTTAATTATATTTAATGTTAATATTAAGGGATTGTCTTTATATGCCCAACAAAAGTCTAATACACCATTCCAAAAATAAAAATGGCAAAAATACCCTCACTTGTTATAAACAGTTGGAAGCAAGGCCATGATGCATAAGACGTTAGCTTTTTTTGTTGTTTGAAGATTGGTTTTTGGTGGTGCTCTCTCCCTTAGTGCTTTTGTTCTTTGAGTGGGTAGTTTTGGCTAGTCGTGGAAGTTGTGTTCGTTGTTGGATTCGTCGGAGCTCGTTCTCGTGGTGGTGTTATGGTGGTTGGGGACTGAGGTGAGTTCCTGTCACTTTACATATTTAACAATTTGTAGATTACATAATCTGTATGGGTTATACGAATCATATAATCTGTAGGGTTCATACAGATTGCATAATTCGTATAACCCATACGGATTGGTTAATCCGTATGATAGAAATAAGATTTAAAAAATTGTTAAATAATTATGAAAAAATCATTTTAATTGATGATTAAAAATGATTTTAATTAGTAAGAAAATAAGTAGGTGAAAACATATATTAGTTATAATTAATGGGAATGCATTACTTGGATATTTTGTTTTCCTATACATTTATTTTTCCACTTATTTAAATTTATTGTCATTTGTTAAGATGGACAACGATGAGTGGCTGTATGACAGTATTATGTCTGAGGAAATTAATATGAATGAAGATATCAGAGATGAACCTAGTGCGTTTGAAAATAATAAATGTGAAGTTGATTGTTCTGCAGCCTTCAATACTTATAAGGTATTTATATTATTTTGAATTTGGTTAAAGTTGTTAAATGCATGATTTGTGGAAGTTAAATTTTTTTAATCGATTTTCGAAGGTGTTCCCTTTTCGTGAGTGTAAGACCCCGGATTATAAGTTGCTAATTTGGACGTTTATGTGTGTAATGATGTTGCTTAATTACTTGATTTATTTTTTTATAAGTGTTGTTTGTTATTGTTCTGCCTTGGTATGCGTGTGTTGTGATGGATGTGCTAAGTCAACTTTGATTGGCTGTAAGTGCTGGGAGGCCACGTCTGTAGGGAGATCCTTATGACACCCGTTTAGCTAATCACCACAGAGGGATGAGTCCTGTTCATGACAGAGTGACCTCGACGGCAACTACAACTATCATTTGGACCATGGATTTGGCCTATTTCCGGGAAGGGTACCACATTGCATGTTGCGCGTTGAGACAGGAGCATGCATCATGCTAGGCATTTTTAAGTCGACTTGTGGAATGTTCTTGGATGCTTGTTCATGATGGTTGCGTGATGATACATATGGATTTGTGGTGATGTTGTGATGCGTGAATTGCTTTTCCTTGACTAATACTACCTTTTGCCTGTTATTTTATATGATGAACTCACCCTTACTTTGTTGTGCCATGTGGTCGGGTACCTGTAATGATCATGAACCCGATTCGTGTGAGCAGATGGACAGTAGTAGGTGATCTGAGAAGATGACAACGGTTTAGTTGGAGCCGTCGAGTTGCCGGGATGTCGATGTAACGGATCCCGGGCAGGGGTTATGTTTTTCTAGTTACACCCCTGGTTTTGATAGTTAAACTCCTGTTTTACTAGTTGCACCCCTGTGTTATTTTCCTTGTTTCTTTTGTAAAACTTTTGCACGTTTTATATATGGATAGTTGTATTGATAATTAAAACACGTCATGTACATACAAATAGTATGTGATTGGAATGTTTTCATGCGTGTCTCAGTTATGTTCATAATCGTCATGTAATTACGAAAAATCTACCATAGTTTTCTTCGAAACAAGAGAAAGGGGTGTTCTTTTATCAAAAGCTACGTTAATGATGTGGCGGGTCGTTACAGTGAGGATGTATTAAAATGGGCTCGAAGTGTTGCATATGAGAATGGTTTTATAGCTGTCATAATGAGGTCGGACATGTCAACTGGAAAGAAGGGAAGGACGTCATTTGTTTTATTTGGTTGTGAAAGGAGTGGAAAGTATAGAGCATTCAATAAAGAAATGGTACCTACAGTCACTAGCACTAGAAAATGTAATTGTCCTTTTAAGCTGCGAGGCAAATCAGTTCTGGGAGGTGAAGGGTGGATGGTGAAATTATTATTTGGCACTCATAATCATGCTTTGGCAAATTCATTATGTGGACACCCATATGTTGGTCGACTAATAGAGGATGAGAAGATTATTGTTGCTGATATGACAAGGTCGATGGTGAAACCAAAAAATATACTCCTAACTTTGAAGGAACATAATCCCAATAGTTGTACATCTTTGATGCAAATAATCAATACAAGATATACATATCATATGCGTATCAGAAGAAGGTAATACTGAATTGCAACAATTAATGAAACTTCTTGAACGCGACATGTATATTCATTGGCATAGAGTGAATGATGAGAATGTCATACATGACCTATTTTGGGCACATTCGGATGCAGTGAAGTTAAGCAATGCTTATCATGTTGTCTTCTTGATAGACAACACATACAAAACAAACAAGTACAGACTTTAGTTACTTGACATTGTTGGTGTGACTCCTACTGGGATGACATTCTCAGCTTGTTGACCTTGCAACATAGTGACATAAAGGCATCTTTGGAGAGAAGCACATATGTGGTTGGTCATGTGTTTAAAGTAACGTTGTATAAAAGACTAATTGGTATGGTGTCAAGGTATGCATTAAACCAAATAGCAGCAGAGTTTGAGCGAGTCCATTATGCGGGAAAAAATCCTGCTCGTTGTGGATGTGTAATGAGAACAACGCATGGGCTTGCCTTGTGCATGTGAGCTAGCTATTTGTTGGGAGTATACCACTTGAGACAGTTCATGCTTTTTGGTGAAGGTTAACTTTTGAAGATCAAGGTTTAGATGTGTGCGAGGTGCGCATAACTAAAGCGATGAAAGCCATATCTAAGCATTTTGAAAAGCTTGACTTGTGTGGCAAAGTTACTTAAAGACAAAACTGAAAGAACTTGCATTTCCAGACCAAAATTCAATGTGTCCTCCTCTTGCAAAGGTTAAAATAAAAGGTGCTCCAAAGAAACAAGTATCGCAACGTGCAAGATCAACCAAGCGGGATCCATCTTACTAGGAGTATGTCGATGAATTACATTCTGTGTAGAATAGTTGTTCCACCCAAAACCTGTCTGCTTCATCATTGGTCCACCAGACTCAGACAAAGAGGAAGATGCCTATGCTGGATCAATTTCATACCTCTATGCACGATTTCATTCTAAACATTATCGATGTTAAAGTTTATGGTAATTGTGGGTACTATGTAATTGTTGCCTTGCTCGGATATGGTGAAGAATCTTGGTCTTTGGTACGCAATCATTTGCTCAAAGAACTTTCACAATGGTATGATGAATAATTGTATTGTTTGGTGGGGTTGATAGATTTGAGCGCTTGAAACGGTCGCTACTTGTTGATGGACTGTCAAAGGTAAACTATTTTGTTATGTCAGTACTTCAAATTCATATTTAATTTACTTATACATGCAAGGGTTTTTTGTTACGTTCAGGTAACCATTTTGTGATAAGCCAACCGCCTAGAGATGTCGGTGTTCATCACATTTTATGTATTGGTCATGTGTTTGGTAACCATTTTGTGCAGGTACATGATTAAACAATTTTACTATTTAGCCTATATTTGAAACAAATGTTAGGTTTTCCATATCTGCTAATTTTTTCAGGTTGTATTGAGAGATTGAATTCCTATACCGCCAATTGCTTTGTTATGGTCAAGACACTGTTACAGTGTTGCAAAAGAATGGATGGTTCCTTATATGGGTCGAATGCAATCATATACTAATTTAAAGAAATTGCATACAACCTATGTCGACTTATGTGATGACTTGGAATGATTTTTTAATTGGCATGATTTTTTTATTGGTTGCCATTTTGTATTCCCATTTGTTATGTTGTGGCAACAAAGTTTGTAACCTTTTGTTGGGCTAAGTGTATTCCAAACTACGACAGCAGTGAAACCCTATGTAATGGTTGTTTTTTATATGCAATCATATTGGAAAAACATAAGACATTTATTCAATAATTAATCCACTAATGTAGTGTCCATCAACACGTGTTGAGAAAACTAAATGTAAAGCCATAAAGTCAAAATATGAGCGATGTACAATCACATGTCGTCTTGTCCATCATCATGTCTCTGCTTCCTCTGTCTTGTCTGTCTGGGCCGTACATACACACATCCTTCTTCTATGACGGAACATGCTATACGCAGTAGGCGTTCGACTGCGACGTAGGCATCGTTTCCAGCAGTAACATATGCATGTCCATCATGTCTTGTAATCCTTCTGCTAGCCTTTGGCACGTAGCCTGAGACAATAACAAAAACATTATTTAGTATGACATTTGGTTAATAACTTTAAATAAATGCAGTTCCAAAAAACTTTAAAGATAATTTCATACCATAGCATGTCGA
Organism: Glycine tomentella; assembly: GCA_007407185.1. Lineage (NCBI taxonomy): Eukaryota > Viridiplantae > Streptophyta > Magnoliopsida > Fabales > Fabaceae > Glycine > Glycine tomentella. The sequence continues at coordinate 368,480 of PYAF01002115.1, forward strand.
GGCTCCTGAGATGAAGGTGGAACTGGTGCTGGGTCATCAGTATGTGGACGTGGAGGATCTAGAACAAATTGACACTCAGTCGGAAGGTGTCTAACAGGATCACCACTCTGTGGGGGTGTCATAAAAGGATGAGACACATGGAAAAACCCATCAAGATACCCAACCACTGCCTGATTGGGATAGGTAACCTCCTCCGTGGTCGAGGCTAGGTGATCGCTAAACTGCATCCATCTTTCATCGACTTCCTCGGTCGATGGCGATTCAGTGATTTGGATTTGTGGAATTACTTGAACAAATCCAAATTGTTTGGCCACCCTCTCTGGTAAAAGTCTTACAAACCCAGAGAATAGTGATATTATGTCGAACATTCTATGCTCACGGTGATCACCATATGGAGTCCAACACACATCATCCATGAGCAACCTATCCAGTCGCCTACAATAGGTGTTGACCGGTAACTTTCTCAACCTTCCAATGAAACGCACGTGGTTGCCTCTCGTGATAGTTATAGGCTGCAGAGACATTTCCAATTGTTGGGAAATACTCATAAATCCAACACTTCAAATTAATATACAACGACAACGCAAGAGTATCAAAGTTATAACAAATATTCTCCAATGGATAACTATGTCAACAGCGAAAGGAATTACCTGCAAGAGCGTGACATAACCGGCAAGATGTTTGTCATGATGCTGTCATGCGTAGTTAAGATTAGAATACATATGAACTAGAGCAGCCGCACCCCAAGTATATCCTCCTAATTGGTCCAGATCGTGAAATGCCTCAAAGAATACCACACTGATATATGTGGCATTCTTGTTGGCAAAGAGAGTGAACCCAACCAAATGGAGCAAGTACGCTCTGGCCGCTGGAATACACTTCATTGATTGACATTTCACAGCATATAAGTCTCGCAGCCAAGACAAACACACATATCCCCCATGGCATTGCTCAACCTCCGCTCCAACTTCTTCTGCAAATACTTCAAGCAATTCAACAAGCATATGTACGACCTGGCCAACATCAATCGTGTCAAACGATAAGAAATCTCCTACGATGGGGACATTCAACAGGGACATGACATCATCCAAGGTGATAGTCAACTCCCCGACGGACAAATGAAAGCTACTTGTCTCAAAGTGCCATCTCTCCACGAAAGCCGAGAGCAATCTCATTTCTCCGGTCTTAACTGAGCAACAAATCAAAGGGGCCAATCTCATTTGTTATGAAGGAAACATATAACTACCTATCCTTCCCACACTCGAAGAGCCACATGTTCAGCGTACTTTGTCAACACTAAACAGTCCTCCGAGCCACCTGGATAAGATTGTATTTCATCACTTGCATTATCCATGCCAGGGATATCAGGCTCCACACGTCAGTCATGAACAGGAGCATCCTCATGAATAGCATCCCCTATAACGACCCGTCTTATCACTACTGTATCATACATTTAATCATATATTTTTTAATTGTAATTTATATTTGAAAATCCAGTTAAGTTAATTATAAAAATAGTAGTAAATTCTTCGCGTGAACATAATCAATATCAAGAATTAAAACACGAATTATTCAATGATGAAATACCTCGTAATATTTTTATATAAGAACATAACTTGGTGGTGATTACAAATAACCATGTCTGAAGGGTACAAAATTCTCAAAAGAAACAAATGATTAACTAACTAAGAATGAGTTGTCATGGTACAACTCGTGGCCGGGGTCTGATTCAATGCTATCCCGGCATCAAAATACATTTATAGGCCAGGATCTAATCTAACATTATCCCAGTTACTTGGCGGCTTCAACAAAAGAAAGTATCTCTGCTTGCTACTGCCCGTCTGCTCACACGAACACGGTTTGTGATCATCACAGGTACCAAAAACACATGGCACAAGAAAGCAAAGGTGAGTTCATCATGTAAAATAATAAATAGTGGATAGCATTAGTTTAAGAAAAGACAATACGGTCATCAATAATACAACAATATTCAAGTATTTCTGCACACAATTAATCATGGACAACCCGTCCAACAACAAATCACAGTACATCTTATAAGAACTAGTCATAATGCATGCCCCTGACTTTTCTCTCAGCATGCAATGTGGTACCATCTCCAGAAATAGGCCAAATCCATGGTACAAATGATTGCTGCAGCACATTGGGGTCACTCTGTCATGCACGGGTCTCACCCCTCTATGGTGATCAGCCAAAATGGGTGTCAGAAGGCTATCCCTACAGCCGTGACCCCCAGTACTTCTTGCACTCTATAGTCAACCATCCTATTTTTGTCATGCATGAAGTATGTACATGGACACCATCAATGTATGACCCCGCCCAGGATCAACGTGTCCCAGCTAGGATAATGTCATACACCCCCCATGTACACATACACTGACCCATTCTCGGGCCCACTGATGCACTGACTGGGGTCCTTGCAAGGTTAACAACCCGGTCCTGGCATCTCACATCTATACATAGAATATCTCCACAGCATCATCAATGTATGGCCTTGCCCAGGATCAACTGATCCTGGCTAGGATCATGCCATACACCCCCATGGGTATTTAATTATATCCAAATGCATTTAGATTACCATGGGCACCATCAATGTATGGCCTGCCCCAGGATCAACTCGTCCTTGCTAGGGTAATGCCATACACTGTAACACCCCGGACGTGTTATCATTAATAATATCGTAAGCGCGCTATCAGCATTAACAAATGTGGTACGGAAGCGATGGAATCGTTTATCTTGATTACATTATGCATGGAATTTAAAACCGCAACACAAGCATCATAAACAAGCTATTGCTGATCCAGGTAACCCAGAAGCATATAACACAATAGGCAGATAAACAGAACTAAACAAAGATAATCAGGAGGGATAAACATCATCTATACATCAGGGTTCGTACATATACATACAATACAAAACAGAACCACACATGTGGTCTTACAACATAATATGTACAGTACAATGGGTGAACAACACCCTAACCCTACACTGGGTATAAAACAGAGATCACTACAAAGTCTTTTGATCTTCGACTGCAGCCCATGACCGCTCCAGCAACTTTCTATAAGGGCCTCCTACCCTAAGGTCTCTTCTCTTCGCTAGAGGGAACACCTGAAAACCACAACCCCACACCGGGTGAGACATACGTCTCAGTAAACTCAGGGTTCTGGGAGATCCTCCCTTACCCTGGTTCACCTCCAAGCATACACAAAGACAAACTATAATAAAGCCCAGGACATCACCCTGGCTATCACACATCTTCCATCTCTTTGGGTACTAACTGGATGCTACCAGCATCAGAGGTATCCCACCTCATACCGGCTCTCAAGCCATCTCAGACTCGTCTCACAGAGGTACCCTAACATAATGTCCATTACAGGACCTTTCTCACAATAGAGAGGCATCGCCTCATCACTAAACTAGCATTGCCTGAGTCACCTACTCAGGACTTCACACAACACATTGCCTGAGGAATCCCTCAACTCAGGACTTCACACAAACACATTGCCTGAGGAATCCCTCAACTCAGGACTTTAAGAATCCAGATATGGCTCAACTAAGAGGCCTTAGGCTCTCATCCCCTCGGGAAGCCCTCTCTTAGAGATACAACATATCCGTCTACTGCCTGACCTCACCAGGACTTCCATAACACATGCCTGGGCAAGAACATCCATATAGGGCAATCACCTCCAGGACTTCCACAGCTCATGCCTGAGAGAGACTATCCACACAGGGAGCTCTCATCCCTCAGGACTTCCAATCCTATGCCTGTGAGAGACTATCCACACCGGGAGCTCTCAATCCCACAGGGCTTTCCTCTGCCTGGGAGAGACTATCCACACAGGGAGCTCTCAATTCCCCAGGACTTCTCATCAGCTGCCTGAGAGAGACTATCCACACTGGGAGCTCTCAATCCCTCAGGACTTCCAATCTGATGCCTGTGAGAGACTATCCACACCGGGGGCTCTCAATCCCACAGGACTTCCCAAACAGATACCTTAGAGAGACTATCCACACAGGGAGCTCTCAATCCCTCAGGATCTCTAATCACCTGCCTGAGAGAGATCATCTCATACAAGAGGCACTCAATCTCCCAGGACTTTCAACCACTTGCCTGAGAGAGATCAACTCACAACGGAGGCACTCGATCTCCCAGGACTTTCACATAAACCGGCCTGAGGATAACCACTTAGGACTTTCATCAGCTCTGCCTAAGGAGGAACATCCATACAGGGCAATCCATCCTTAGGACTTTAGGTGGAGAGTAGTGGCACCTCCCAAGGAATCTCAGCTATTCCAGGGAGTCCTCAAACTCTTCCTCTGGCTAGGGAACCTCGTCTAACCCGATACTATTCCAGTACCTTATAGATTCCAACATCACAACATCACAGAACACTTTCTCAGTGTTCCTCAATCCAGAGGCCCAAGGCCACACCTGAAACCACAGGTGTCATAACACCCTCACACCATCTTGGTGTCAAGCCTAGGGTTTAAGCATATATGTATATATATATATATATATATATATTCACATCATGACACCATTCCAGTGTCCAGTCCATGTTCAACATCAGAACTAGGCCATACTGGCCTTTCACAGCAATATATACAGATACATATCCGTTGCATAACGTACTATCATCACCCACTTGGGTGGCAAACAAGCATAAGGGCTAGTCCCCAGAACGATGAGCTTACTTGGCAACCGTGCCTGCAGCTCATCCTTGATCAATGGTCTGCGTCCTCGACAATCACGATGTCCCCTATCAAGGCATACAAGCATGTATCACAGACCATTCAAGCGTATAACATACATAAGCTCATCTGACTTAAGGTTCATCAGGCTCATCTACTATAAGCCTTTCCATGGACCCTTCGAGGTCTACATCAGATTCAATATGGCCTCAGAGTCATTTAGACTCAACCCAAGCCACTCACAATGAGCTCAAAGCTCACACAATCCAACAACTCAAAGATTTCCATAGGGCTTGAACGGTTAGTCTCACAAGACACCGTCGCCATGGCCTCTCAGGCATATCAAGCCCTTCAACAAGGCTCTTGCATGTATCAAATCAAGTGACTCAATCCAAGTCACACATGCAAAATCCTAGAGCCAAAATCAACATTCACCAAATCACAAACTGAAAGCTAATCCTTCCTCCCCTCATCATTCTAAAGACATCTCACAACTGGACCCAGAGCTAATTCTAACTCTACCACAAGTGGGTCACTATTCATCAAAACCCCAAAAACACAAATCAACCAATGAATCTCGAGTTTCTTACCTCAATGGCGACACAGAAGACCTCTGGGACACTCCTCTAAGCTTGGGTGTCCGTGGGTAGCTGTCGTTCCTTGCCAAACTCGAGTTTTCTTCACTTCTCTTGAGAATGGGATTTCTCAAAACAAAGGGGATTTTGGTGAATGGAGGAAGGATTCAAGCTCACACTCGGTTTCTAGGAAGTTTAATGGGTTTAGGAAGTGATTAGGGTCAAGAAATGGGGTCATAGAAGCTTGGGAAGGTCTAACAATGGAGGCTGAGGCGCTAGGGAAGAAGAAGAGAGGGTTTCTCTTCTGAAAATCGCGACCCCCCTTTTATAATGGGTCTGTCTGAGGTCTGGCGCGATCCGTGCCAGATCCCGCGCCATCCGCGCCAACTGCACCGCCTTGGTGGCGCCAACCGCACGGCACCCATGCCTCCAGCGTCAACTTCCAGAACCTGTGGCGCCATCCGCGCCAATCCCGCGCTACCCGCGCCAACTTCCAAAACCCAGCTGGCGCCACCAGCGCCAACCCTGGCGCTAGTCGCGTGAAAATCCAGGGGAAATGGATGTTCCAGGCCACTTCCCGCGCCACTCGCGCCATCCGCGCTAGATGCAAAAATCATGGCGCCTCTCGCGCCACATTGACGCCCCTGGCGTCATGTTCCAGAGAGCTTGGACTCAGGGCGGACAAGGTCGGACGAGGGTGGACAAGGTCGGTAGAGATCGGACAAGGTCGGTCAAGGGGATCCTTGGGTTTCTATAAAATACTAAGGATGGACTCACCAGTATGCAATCAATTATATAAGCGTTGCAATTGATTATAACAAATAGCACTAAATATATAGATTCCCTAAGTGATAACCCGGTCACACATACAAACCTGGTTTCTTCACACATACACACCCCTTTCTCATCCGAGTTCCAATTTACACCCCCTCCTATGTGACATCCTGGTAGCTCCCAAAGAAAGAAAAGAAACAACTGTTTAAGTCAGGATCTCGATAACTCTTTCTCAAAGAAAGAGCTTGGGCTTACAGGCTCTAAATCAAAACTCGGGTAAGGAAACCTGGTAGTCCTCAAGAAAGGAGATGAGCTTAATCCGGGTAGAAGACCCGATGGCTCTTTTTCCAAGAAGGTATGAGCTCATCCGAGTTAGGGAACCCGATGGTTCTTTTCCCGAGAAGACACGAGCTCATATGGATTAGGGAACCCAATGACTCTTTTCTTGAGAAAGCACGAGCTCATTTGGATAAGGGAACCTGGTAACTCTCTCTCTCTCTCTCTCTCTCTCTCTCGGTAACTTGAGCTCAACAGCTCCAAAATACGATCCCGGGTAAGGAACCCGGTATACAAGCGTCTGACAACAAGAACTAAGTTACGTCCTGCATGCACACATGCATGCTACGTAAGTCGCTCAGCTTAGCATACTCATCCCGATAGCCGACATCTCAAACACAAGGGATTGATACACATTTAACTTGACCTACCCATCCCGGTAGCCAACATCACAAATAAGGATTGATACATATGTGCAACTCGGCCTACCCATCCCGGTAGCCGACATCTCCAACACGAGATTGATACACACATTCTTAACATGGCCTACCCATCCTGGTAGCCGACATCACAAACATAACAGTATTTTAATATATTTATACATATAACATACTCAGCCCGATTTACCCAATTCGATAGTCGTCTTCTTCACAAACACACCACATAAAAATATCATCAATTTATTTTACGCAAAACACCAGAAACATATACATATTTTATCTCAATCCTGATATCTAAAACTATTATTAACGCAATAAACTCCCCTTATTTGGACAACAATTCTTTTCTTTCAAACTAACGTGAGTTTCGTTCGAACACAAGTTCTCACAACAACCAGTAATGAAAGGGATTAAGCTCTGTTCATGAGTTTCTCTTAACATAGAGGTTTTTTCGCTGCAACTACGGTGGTTCTTGAGAGTTAAAGGTGGTATAAAGGGTTGATGAAGAGAGGTTTCTAGGTGCAAGAGAGTTTAGAGAGAAAAGAAGAGAAACACGCACAAAATTGAGAACGAACATGCTTCTTCTTCATGCGCTACTTTATATATAGGCGGAGCTACTAAGGCAAGTTGCCAACTTGCGTGAACGGATAGCTGCTGCAACCACCATAGTTGCCAACTTGCGTGTACGGAGAGCTATCTTAGCAACAAAAATTGGCTTACATTCCTCAAGCACAAATACCAATACAAAACACTTTACAGCAATTTGCAAGAATTATTACATCCTTCAAGCCCAAATACCAATGTACAACCAATTGCAAGAATTAATTAAGCAACAGAAAATATCTATCAACTTGTAAATTTTTAGGGAGTTACAGCCCCTGCATGTTGGTCGGAGCTGGAGGATCCTCATCAACAACTGCCCCTGGCCGTTGTCTTCTGCCAGATGGCGTAGGCCTACGACGTTGAGGGGTTGTCTCTTCATTCCCACTACCGTCTCTACCACTTCCTTTGTCTACATTTCGCTTTAATGCCCGACGCAATCCTAATATTTTAACCATAACCTGTGGTTCCAAGTGCTTAATTGTGTAAATAATACCAAACTACTAATTATACAAGCAAATTCAAAAACTCAACGGCCACGGTCTAACATCAACAAATAATTTTCCTTCAATTAACAAAAAAACTATCTAATCAACTTAACTATAAGTTTTTTGTTCCTTATACACACAAATGATTTCATCCTTCGATGATGTTATGCATATAAATGCTGACAGGTATAAGGTATGACCATATATGATGTTAAGTGGAAAACTGTGAAAAGGACAAATTGCCAACATTACAATACCAACAAGTGACCATATATGATGTTCATTATGATTATGTGCTTATAATTAAAAAAAAACAATGTGGCTCATAAGTTAAACCATCAACGTGTCTCAATGTTATCCAATAATTCACTGATAACTTAGTAGTTCTACGTGTATATATTGGTGTAATATGAATCTCAATTCATAAGGCATAAACTATTCATTAATAATAGTTCCTAAGTCTTTCTCTTCATCAATTTGAAACATCTAGCTTTTTACATGATCCCTATACAATAACAATATTATTAAGTTCATAAATCTTTTTCTAGTTACTTTCTTCTCTATTTCTATTTAATATAATGTATAGGAAAAATAAAACATTTCCATCCAACCAAGCATCACTACTATTATCATTAATACAACAATATAATTATCTATTATAATTTCATGAACTTCCTAAAGGCTAGATATGTAAAATAACCAAAAAAAACAAATTATTTAACCATTATTTCATAATTAAAATTTAAAATTGAATAATTAAAATAAAATAACGATACGGATTGGTCAATCCGTAAACCTCCTATGCATTACTCAATTCGTACGCACTTTACAGATTCTCCAATTCGTGTCATCCAAAAACCATAAAGAAAGCAAAAGGGAAGAACCACTCACGGCGAACGGCGGAAACAATTACCACGACACAAGCACCAGCCAACAACCACACCAGAGCACCAGCCAACAACCACACCAGAGCACCAACAAAATTTGAAAAACACCAAGGAGTGATAATCACAGAAGACACAGAAGAGAGGAGATGCACATGAAGAACAAAATGAATAGTGAGTGAACTAAGTTAGCCTTATAAGCAAGGGTGTTTACGGAATTTCACCATTCCATATGGGTGTATTGGACTTAAAATTGGTGTATAAAGACAATTAATACTTTCAACCACCAAGTTAGATTGACTTGATCTCGTACCATGTGCTATTGGATCTGAATTTTGTGGAGTTTGGGTTTAAAATATTGATCCAATCCAAGACTTGGTGTCAAATAGGAATATAGGTAAACTCATCCAATGAATAAAACTATTATTAACACATGGGGAGAAGACAAATATATTTAAAATAGTATAAAATAAAAAATAAATAATCATAAAAGATAAAAAATGTGAAATGCTGAAAATTTAATTCTTGAAAAATAAACATTAAATTAAATTCATGTAAAAAGTGTAACAAATTAATATGTTGAATTTGTGAGAATATTTGAAAAAATTAAAATTATATTTTTCACAATCAAAAGGATAAATTTGTCAATATACTGTTAGGATATTTTCCCACGGCAAGCGTACCGTTCTATCGTTGTAAGTTTCGAATTTATAAGATCGTCTCCACAGGGACTTGAGCTTACTCAATTAATCCAAATAGAATTAAACAGTTCAATAGTTATGTACAAGTAGGTTGAGCGAAATTTCATTTAGTGGGGCAAGTAACGTAACTAAACTTTAATGAAAATGAAATATATTTGTGAGAAAGTGGGATTGGATTTCATCATTATTAACATTCTATATTCAATTAATATTACCACGCATAAATCATCGTCTATTCTTATTGATGCACACTATGTTACCTTGAATCGATTCCTCGCATTCAAGTTCTAAAAATATCTACCGAATATCGATCCCTCGCATATTTAAGTAAATATCCCAGCATTAAGATTTTATAATCGCATGCTTTATGCAATCAGAACGTTATGCCCTATTTCTAGCAACGTAATGTAATGAGTAAATTCATTTAGTTCAAACCCTAAGATTACTTTCCAGTCTCACTTAGGATTTAAGTTCATGATACTAGTGATCAAGTAGAATCAAGCATTAAGCGCAGAATGAAATTACCAATAAGAAATAGAACGATTCATGCATAAATATTAAAAGAGATATAGGGTTAAGAAGATTACATCCAACCTCAGAGAAGCTAGCTACTCATAGTGGAGAGAACCTCCTCACTGAAAGAATTGCTGAAGGGCCCCATCACCGCTTCTCTCCGGCAGAGTCTCCACACTTATCCTCACTTCTCTCACTTTCCTAACCTACCTACTTACTAATATTTAACTTTCCTAAGCTAAAGAATAAGCAAAGGCAAGAAAAGAAAGCAAAATGCCTCCTTCCTCTCCATTTTCGTGGCCTATTTATAGGTTTTTGCCTCCTGCCAGCTTCACTCGCCCAGGCCACCATTTTCTTCATGTTTTGGTTGCCTAGGCCAGCTTAACATCTTTTTGGAACTTGTAGCTCGCCCGGGCGAGCAAAATACACTATGGTTGGTCGCCTGGGCGAGTTAAAGTCATAATGTTGAAGAAAGCTTTGGGCCATGTCAGTTTCTGGGCCTGAAATGCTTGTTGCACCTCCCATACTTGCTATATAAGCCTTCTTTGCCTGCTTTGATATTCGGAAGCCTCGGAAATCCACGGAATCTATCAAAATATAAAACATGATTGGATTAATCTTCCAAAACACTTTAAACACAAGTATAAGCTGCTAATTAACTAGGTTTAGGGAAATTTATAAGCTAAATAAAAGAAATCAAAAGATAAGTGCCAATATTTTAAACACGAAGTTAACTGAAATATGGCACTCATCATATACAAATGGAATAAATTTGGTATTTATTTAAAAGGAAATGACATCAATACGCATTTTAAAAGCTCTCCTCGAATAGCATCGGCAACACCACAACACTGTGCCCTCTTTCTCTCTTTCCTTCGCAGAAGTCATGGCCTCATTTGCGCGTCGAGTCGCATCTCTAATCTGCATTGGTCTTTCCACTTCCAAGACTCCCCTTCAACTCATCCACCGCCGTGGCCTCGTCGGTAATTTTTCGATCCATTTTTTTTCGTCTTTTAATTTCCTTAAATCCCGATCAATCACTTTCATTCCATTTTATGCATCCACAATAATCGAAATCGAACCCGCAGAGTTTTTCGTTTCGCTTTCTCTCTCGTGTGTCCGCTAATTTTTAAGAAAACCTAGGAATCGGATCGGCGGCGTGAAAAGCACTGTTAGGTTAATGCTATTTGATTGGAATACGTTAAATCAGATTTTAAAGTTATAGTTTTGATTAATTATTGAATGTGACATGCAAAAGGGGTATTCGGGATAAGAAATGATACAAAAACATTATTAAATAAATAATTTAAGTTGATCGAAATTAATCTAGGTTTTAAATCTTGTTTATCTATTTGGTGATGGTGTATGAAGACAAGGAGTTTTTTTGTTTTAATTGGCCACAGGAGGCAACCTTGATGATGCATCCATGTACCAAAGATTTGAGCAGTGGATGAAAGAATATGGTAAAGTATACAAGGATTCTGCTGAGATGCAAAAACGTTTCCTGATATTCAAAAACAATGTTAAATACATTGAATCCTTCAATGCTGCTGGCAACGAATCTTGCACGCTTGGCATCAATGGCTTTACTGACCTAACCGATGAGGAATTTATATCTTCCTATACTGGACTCAGAAGATTGACATTCGCAAGGGTTGAAATGATAATTTTTGTTTCAAATTTATTTTATTTTGCATTGTCATCAGTTCTTGTAATATTTTTAATTTTTCAGACACTAAATTACTTCATACGTTATTACATCTACATACTATCTGAGCTTTACATTGGTTTCTCCTTTCCTTCAATTTTATCTTTATTCTTGTACGTACAAGCCGTATTTGCTGCCATGGATGCCCAAGAAGGCCTATGTGGCATTGCCATGAATTCCTCTCCTTGATTAATTAAAATACTTTGCTATGTCATGCTCTTTAACATTTTTTTTTCACTTGTTAATGGATGTGAATTTTTATTTTGATGTCCTAGAAAGAAGTTCTACGTGATTTATGTTTTTCCAAGTGAAATTTAATTATATTTGTAAAATTTGTTCTAACTCCCTTATACCCTGACTATGAGATTCAAAACGTTTCCTGATATTCAAAAACAATTTTGAATTCATTGAATCCTCCAATGCTGCTGGCAACAAACCTTACAAGCTTAGCATCAATCACCTAGCCGACCAAACCAGTGAGAAATTTATATCTTCCCATAATGGATACAAAGGTTCACATTCACAAGGGTTGGGAATAACAAAGGGTTGGGAATAACAACACAAACACCATTCAAGTATGAAAACGTTACTGATATTCCTTCGGTAGTGGATTGGACTTTGGAGGCAGAAAGGTGTTGTTACTCCATTCAAAAAACCAAGACCAATGTCGTAATTAACACACAAAAAAAAAATATGCTAGTGACACTATTATATGTTTTCTTTGTGAACACTAATATGGAATTAAGCAAATATTGGTTTTGTAAATAGGTAGTTGTTGGGTATTTTCAACCATTGTTGCAACAGAAGGTATCTACCAAATAACTACGGGAAATTTAATATTTCTTTTAGAGCAAGAGTTAGTGAATTGTGATAGTGTAAATCATGGATGTGATGGAGGTCTTGTGACGGGTTTGAATACATTATAAAAAAAATGGTGGAATCAGCAGTGAGGCAAACTATTCCTACACAGCAAACTATCCCTACACAGCTGTTAATGGAACTTGTGACACTAACAAAGAGGACAAATAAAGGACTATGAAATAGTACCTGCTAACAGTGAGGAGGAATTACATAAATCAGTTGCAAACTAACCGGTGTCGGTTTCCATTGATGCTGGAGGATCTGATTTCCAATTTTAAACATGGGGTTTTCACAGGACAATGTGGCTCAACTAGACCATGCCGTTACTGTAGTTGGTTTTGGTAGCATTGTTGATGATACTCAGTATCGGATAATGAAGAATTCGTGGAGCAGAAGGATACATAAGAATGCAACGAGGCATAGATGCCCAAAAAGGCCTGTCCAACTGATTGAATAAAATGCTCTGCTATGTGATATTGTTTAACATTTCCTTAATTTTCCAATTGTTTATATATGTGAATAAAAATATTCAATCACTAATAGATGTTTCCCAAATTTACTTCCATGCAAGAAAAAGTTTTACAAGATTGATGTTTTGCTTTAAATTGATTAATATATGAAGTTTCTTTTTTATTACTTGAAAGTGCTAGAAAATGATAATGAATATATATATGATCAGGGACCTAATTAAAAAAATATAATTTAGAAACCTATTTGAACATTAGGTTAAAGAATGGAAGCAGGCGGTTCAGGAAATTGTCAGATTTTTAAAAGCTGACACTGCTTTTATAATTATCTGGCCCTTGAGATGCGGTCTAGTTCTGGACTCTCATCCTGATACTTTACCCCATGTAGCTGCAGCCATCAGACATGCTGTATTAAGTAGCTTCCATCCAAATGAGGTGGGTGTCCAAGACACTTTTGGTTCTCTTATATTGAAGAACAATTTGATGAAAATGATAAAATCATAAGATAGTTTTTCTATTGCTATAAGATATTCTGTAAAATATTATGATCTTTTGATATTGTTTCCAACTGTCGTTCCTGAACAGGTAAAGTATTCAGAGCTCACCAGTGACACTTCTAGGATGCTTCAATGTCTGGAGTGGGAACCTAGTGGCTCATTTTTCCAGTCTAGTAGTTCAAAACTTAGTCAAAATTGGGCTACTGGAACTAGTCGTATCAGTTACATCCAAGACATTGCTGATCCTACATTACCAGCAAACCCACGGAAAGTTGTGCTATATCGTCCACTGACACATTTTATAGCTGTAAGTATGGAAAAATATAAGTTTTTTTTTTTATCCTTTAATAGTTTTGCATGTGCCCATAACCCACCGGTGCTTGGATTGAATTGTGCTTCGACTCCATGAAATAACTTCAGGGATTTAGTGTAATTTAGGAGAAAAAGGAGAGATTATTTCATTAATGAGACTCTAAATTACTGTGACATGTAATGTATAACCTACTGTTTTTGCAACTCAAATTCTATCTTCTATAATAAAAGAACGTTTTCTTCGTCCACGTGTCACCCTCCCAAACTCCCTCAGCTCCTGCATCCATGTGTCCTCACCTCCATTGCCCTTAGCTTTGTGTAGAACCACCACAAGCACAACCTTGGATGATGGTCTTCAGCATACGTACAAACCCGAAGCTCCAAATTCAATTTTCATTTTGAATTTGAAATTTCAAATTTCAAATTCATCCTCCACCCTCAGTCTCTGTATCATGAACAACATCTCTGTCTCACGTCTCAATTCCTGACACTTCCGCTGAATCCTCACCAACTCTTCTTTTTCACACGCTTTGTCAGCTGTTGAGTAACTTCCCAGAAGCAGAACTGCAAAAATGACAGTGTGTCAAAGAAGAAGCGTAAATTTCTTCTCCCTTCTCTCCTTCACCGACCCATTTTCCTGGTTGGTTTCCTTCATATTCACCCTTTTTTGTTTCTTCTCTTTCTCCATTCTCCTTCTCTTTTTTTCTTGAATTTTTGTCGCTGTATTTTTCTGCTGTTAGCTTTCCTTAACATGTTTTAATTTATGAGGTTTAAGATAATGATACAAAAGTTTGGTTTGATGTGTAGATGCAGGAGATTTGTAGAGCTTATGGTTACTTTTTGAAGAAGGATTATGTGATAAAGAAGAAACATTCGTAAGTTGGTTCTCAATCTCCTTCCCCACTTTGTTCCTAATGATCTTAATAGTGTGTTTGTGTTCACTTTTTTTTAGGACATAAATTTGGTGCAGTTTCGCATATGCTTTTAGTATTGTTCTTTAATTAGAATAGGAGTTTCACCTTTACTACATTGTTTACCTGAGTGAAACTCCAATTTTGATTGGAGAACATCACCAAAA
>PYAF01002115.1:394143-408004 GCA_007407185.1 Glycine tomentella
AAATGACTTATTTACATTTTGTATAATTGTTTATGTATATTTACTATTTGTACCATCGGTAATTAAATTTGATTTATGATTTGGTCTGATGATATTTAAATTTTGTTTATCAAGACTGACCCTATTTTGTGTTGTGTGGTTGACACCTGTGATGACCCCAAATTATATGGGCGAGCAGAAAAGCAGTGATGTGGATGACATACGAGAAGAATGATGATTTTGTGATGTTTGTCTGCTTTTGGATGATCTGTACTATGGACTGTTTATATATGGAACTCTGGCTATGTATTCTGGCTATGTATTAATGAATGGACTATATGGTATGTGTGAAAGTCATAACGCGTAAACCGTCATAATTTCTAAATTTATTCTTAGATCGATGAAATTTTTCATTTGAACCTTTATTTCTTAAATCGTTTTAAAATCAACCAAGTTTTGTTGGACTTTTATCATTCTGTTTTTCGACAAAAAAATTTTTAGCAAATAAAAACAAATACGTAATAAAAAGCAAAGAAAAAGCGGTCGTCACAAATTGCTTGTGTTGATTTTCTTTATCTTTATCTCTACAAGTCATCTTGCTTATTTGTTCTTTGTTTCATTATCAATACCCAACAAGTTTTGTTTTGAGCCATTGGTTTCTTGAGCTGAGTAATTTGATTGAGTAAAAGCATTCTTGGTTTTAAAAGTGATTAAGATCCTTAACTCTGATTTGATAAATAAATTCTAAAAGACCAAGCTTCAACCAATTCACCCCCCTCTTGGTTATTGTGGGTATTCCTATTGTTTTCAATTGGTATCAAGAGCAGGTTCTTGAGTGTTATTCAAGATCACTATCTTTCTTTAAAAAGAACATGAATACCACATAAATTACCTTCAAGGAGGGTGCCTCCCTCAATCGTCCTCCGATGTTTGAAGGAGAGTATTTCAGATTTTGAAAAAATAGAATGAAAATTTTTATTCAATCAAATGACCCAGGTGCTTGAAATGCTATAGAAAAAGGTCCTGTGATTCCTATAAAAACTGTTGGTAATGATATGATTCCCAAAGAATGGAATGAAATGACAGATGCTGAAAATAGAGTTATCCAATATAATTTTAAAGCTAAAAATATGATTACCTCTGCACTTTCCTCTGATGAATTCTTTAGAACAGTTAGGTGCACAAATGCAAAGGAGATGTGGGAAATACTGGAGATAACTCATGAAGGTACAGATGAAGTAAGAAGATCAAGAAAACATGCATTGATCCATGAATATGAAATGTTCAGGATGAACACTACTGAAAGCATTTCTCAGCTTCAAACAAGATTCACTCATATAGTTAATCATCTTCTTGGTCTTGGAAAGATCTTTGATACTGAAGAATTAAATATCAAAATCTTGAAGTGTCTCACAAGACCATGGCAACCAAAGGTGACAGCAATCAAGGAATCAAAGGATTTATCCAAAATGGCTATGGCTGCACTATTTAGTAAGCTTCTTGAGTATGAACTTGAAATGTCATAACTAACCAATGCAGAATATGCAGAGAAGAAACACAAAAGCATAACTTTGAAAGCTGTATCCTTAAAGGTTGAAAAAGAGGAAAACTCAAGTGAAGAAGATGAAGAGGACAACATGAATTTGATTGTCAAAAAGTTCAGCAAGTTCTTGAGAAGAAACAAGAACAGGAAGTTCACAAAGAACAACAACAACAATAACAAAAGGAATGACAACAACTTCACTTGCTTTGAATGTGGAAAGCCTGCCACATCAAATCTGAATGCTCTATCTTTTTGAAAAAGCAACAAAGTGAAAACAAGATGAAAAAGGAAGGAAAGTCTAAGAGAGCCTACATAGCTTGGGAAGATAATGAATCAACAACTTCTAAATCCTCAACTAAAAATGAAGAAGCAAATATGCGTCTCACTTCCACAATCAATGAAGATGATGATGATCTCTCAATTGCTGAAACTGAGGTAAATTTTGAACTTGATCAAGTTATTGATGCTTTTCAAGAAATCCATGAAGAGGCCCAAAAGCTTGCAAAATCCAATAATAAGCTCAAATGAAATCTTAGATGACATGTTGCAAAAATTACAGAATTGCAAACTGAAATTTGCAACTTGAAAGAAGAAAATGAAAAACTTGTTTCAAGTTACAAAATGAATGGATGTGTATGTGCTTCTTCTTCAACTAATGTTGACAAATACAATTTGTTGCAAAAGGATTATGATGATTACAAAAGAAGTTAAGGAGAAAAATACATGTTACTCTTATCCAATGATAGTCATTTGATTGATCTTTTGAGAAAGCTTTACAAAGGTAAATGCAACTTGGCTGAAATGTTGAGTGTGCAGAAATATGCTGGATATACTTCTGGTTTAGGGTACAAACAAGGCTCAAAATCTTTTGGCAAAACTATTTTTGTACCACCAAAACAGAAGAATGAAAAGAAGTTCAATAACTCAAAGATCAATCAAACTGTTTACTTGAGAAATTCATCAAAATCTGTAACATGCAACTATTGTATGATGAAAGGACATACATCATATAAATGTTATGCTAGGAGATTCTATGTACCTAATGGAGATTGTATTTAGGTGCAAAAGAAGAAGAAAGTGAAAATAAAGGGAATACTCACATTAACCAAGAGGGGGGTGAATTGGTTATTACCTTGGTCTTTTAAAATTAATTCAAATCAAAGTTTATGATCTTTATCACTTTCAAAAACCAAGAAACCTTTTACTTAATCAAATAACTCAGTCCCAAGAAAAATAATTTCTCAAAACATAACTTGTTGGACAATAAAGATGAATCAAAGATTCATTAGACAAGATGAGAATAAGATATAGAGAATTAAACACACAAGCAATTTATACTGGTTCACTTCACAACAGAAGCTACATCCAGTTTCTTGTAATTCACACTGAATTAGAGTTCCACTATTATAAATTTTGTTCTTACAAGCTTTTACAAAACCTCCCTTTATCAACCCTAGATAAAGAATAGAAATCTAAAACTCTATTAGACTTCTAAAGAGAAAGAATCAGAAAACACTATTCTGTTCTCTAGCTAGAGAACCCTTCTCTAGACTCAAGCAAGAAGAACCCACTTACAATAGCCAAATACAACAGAATTTCTAAAACAAAATTACAAACAAAGATTAAGGAGAGAGATAACCTGATGATCCAATGAATGACATGCACATGAATAAGCAAACCAGGTTGAATATCAAAACAGACTCAGAACATGCTTTTCCCTTAACCTTTGAAAAGTTTCTTGCTCAAAGAATCATTCAAAGACCCATGAATGTTTTAGATGAAGCAAGAAGTAATAGAACCCAGAAAATCACTTTGGAAGTGTTTAGAAAGCTTGTGTATACTCAGAAATACGAATTGATCAAGTTAGAAAATAAGCTAAGCTTTCAATCCAATTTATAACAGATTTTGTAACTAACTGTAATCGATTAAATGCACCATATAATCGATTAAAATGTTTGTGTAATCGATTAAATTATCACTTAATCGATTAAACTATTCAAGAAGGTTTTTGGGTTTCAGCAATGAGCAAAATAATCGATTATTCTGAGCTGTAATCGATTAAGACAGAAAATTTATTTCCACAAAATGAACTGTGTAATCAATTACTAATTTTGGTAATCGATTAAGTCAGGAAATATGGATTTTCAAAATGAACTATGTAATCGATTACGGATTCTGATAATCGATTATTCCATCAAAACTTAGAATCTCATTTTAACTATGCAATCGATTACAGAATACCAGTAATCGATTAAAACACTTACCAACGCAGTTCAGTTTCAATTAAAGGTCAAATAATCGATTAATCTGATAGGTAATCGATTAAATTGTTTATGAAGATTTTTCCTGATTGAACGAAGAACAAAATAATCGATTATACCATTGTGGCAATCGATTAAAGCAGTGAAAAAATCATTTTGACCTTTCAACTAAATTAAATCCTTAACCAAAAGATAAAAGCTTTGTTTGATTTAATGAAAATCAATTGAGTATGCTAATGAATAAATGAATGCAATGCAGGGATCAATCAGATTGCCTTCCTCTTACACATAATTCCAATTCTGAATCAAAGACTTCCGATCTTCATAATACTCCCCCTATATCCAACAATCTCCCCCTTTTTGACTTTGAACATGCCAAATTCTTGATTGATAATTTGTTGAACTTGAAGCTTTTAAAGGGAATTAATCATGGAAGACTTGAGCTTTTACAAACCTGAAAATAATCACACTTTCTTTGCCAAGAACAAGTGTTAAGGCATCTGATTCCTTTAATCATTATTCATTAACTTGTTTTTGACTTAAATTTGTTCATTTACTTACTTAGCTCCCCCTTAATTTATCAATTCAATCAATGTTTGATTCGTGCAAAAATTTGTGCTAAAAAACAGGGATAAACAGAGTATTATGCAGAGCACCAACAAATCAATCAATTTCTCCCCCTATTTGGCTTATCAAAGTAAAAAATGTAAATAGCATAGTGGATAAGACTTAGGAGAAACAGAAACATGTGCATTAATCAGAAAAAGAGGAGCCACTACAATGCTTTTTAAGAAAAAAAACATAAAAAAATACAAAATAAGAACTACAAGGCTTAGAAAAATTTAGAAGGATTCAGACCCTTCAAACATCAATTTGTTTTCCATACTTTCTAGCCTAGTCTTAATTTCTTCTAAAGCTGAATTGGTCTCAGCCTTATGTTTAAGATGAAGAGAGAGGAGGCCATCCATCTTTTGAATCATTAAGGATTCAAATGGACTGTAGACAGGTTGAGTAGGACCTCTTCCTTTAGCATCTTCTTCATCATCCTTTTCAGCTTCAGCAGCACTAGCAGGGGCAGCTTGTTGGCCAGCCATTTACCAACCTTGAGGAGTCTTCACCATTCCTAATTTGGTGAGATGCTTCTCCTTGATGTTGAATTGGTGTTGTCCACCACTTCATTATACACATCAATGTTGAAGTAGTCTATGAATCTTGATACAAGGACAACATAAGGGAAAGGATAGTTCATAAGCCTCTTGGACTTTAACATAATCTCCTAAAAAATGAGAATCCAATTCATCTGAATTGAATTCTTGAGACCATACACAATTTGTAGGTCATCATCAGTTGTTTGGGCACGGTTTGTGGCTCTAGGGGTCAGAACATAAGTAATTATGTAATGGAGGAGTCTATCCTCATGAGTCATAGGGCCAGTGCCAAGCCTATGCTTAAGCCTCATTTGGGGATCAATCAGCATTCCCTTATAGGTTTCTATCCTATTATAGCCCTCAGCCTCTTCCTCAAACTTTCTTTCTCCCTCAAACGAAATCCCAACAACAGCCTCCCATACTTCTGAAGTAATTTCCATGACTACCCCACTCACTTGAGACCTAAGTGTCCCATCCATTGATCCTTTGGCACAAGTGTAAAACACTTTGACCAATTCAGGGTAAAAGGTACCTTCATCTCCACGAATTTCCTCAATCCTTGAGTTTCAAGGAAAGCAGGAAACTGGAACCCCTCCCTAATAAACCAATCTAACTCTAGGTGTTTAGGGGGACCTTCAAGTTTAGTGGCATTAAACTGAAGGTATGTCATTTTATCCCTCTCTACAGGGAACCAATGATCTAACCTACTAACCACTGGGTTAGAGGTTTCTCCAACAACCTTTCTCTTAGAGGTTTTCACTCTTTTAGAGGTAGACATTTTAAGAAGAATTTCGAAACTCAAATGAAAGAAAAACACAAAGGTGTTTGTAAGAGAAGAATGAAAGTAGGTGTGATTTTTCTCTTCACAAAAGATTGTATTTATAGAGTTTCTTAGGCTCTAAATATTTGAAATTTGAATAATAGAGCAGTTAGTATGAATTAAGTCACTACAGAGAATTTAAATTTGAATTAAGTGGGAGTTGGGCAGTTACAATTTCCAAGAAAATCTGTCAGATTTTGCAGTATCCCCATGAATGATCAATTATTTTCATGTGTAATCGATTAATCCGTAAGGAAAATCACGTTCTACAGTAACAGTAATCAATTAATTCGTAACGGAATCGATTATTTCTATGAAAATCTCATGAAGAAGACGAAGTGTAATCAATTATCTCATGATTTAATCGATTATCACAGAAAAATTTGAATTTCAAAAACATGTTGAGGCTTGTGTAATCGATTAATTTGACATGTAATCGATTATTACAGAAAGTTTTGAATTTCTAAAAAATGAATTATCATAAATTTAATTAATTACCATTCACCGTAATTGATTATTCCAATGAATTTTTGCTTTGTAAAAGAATTTTTGATCAAAATAATCGATTAATTCGATACTTAATCGATATCACAGGAAAAATTCAATTTTCTGAAAATGTGACTTTGAGAAGAATAATCGATTACCTGTTTATGTAATCGATTACATAAGCTCGTACTTCACTCTAAATCACAATTTAAGTGATCTTAATCGATTAAAACGATACATAATCGATTATTACAGGAAAAATATCAGTAAAAATGAATTTTGCAGCACAACTTGGAAATTTCAAGCTTTTGGTGATGATGGATTCAAATGTCAATCATTTTACATGAAAGACATATATCATTCAAGCTAACATATATTAGACTCATCCAAGATTCCTAGCATGTTTCTAAGTGCATAGAATCTATCTCTAGCCAATGGTTTAGTGAATATATCAGTCAATTGATTATGAGTATCAATAAAATCAATTTTGATATTAACTTTCTGAACATGATCTCTGAGGAAATGATGTCTTATCTCAATATTCTTGGTCCTTGAATGCATTATTGGATTCTTTGAAATGTTGATAGCACTTGTGTTGTCACACAGCAGAGGTATTTCTTTCAATTCAACTCCAAAATCTTGTAATTGTTGCTTCAACCATAGGCTTTGTCACAACAACTTCCAACTGATATATATTCAGCTTCAGCAGTTGACAATGCAACACAAGATTGTTTCTTGCAATGCCATGATATTAGTGAACTTCCAAGTAAATGACCAGTTCCACATGTACTCTTTCTATCTAACTTGCAACCTGCAAAATCAGAATCAGAATAACCAATAATATTGATTGAGGCACCTTTGGGATACCATAGACCAACTTTTGGTGTAGCCTTAAGATATTTGAGGATTCTTTTGACTGTTGTTAGATGTGACTCTTTGGAATTTGCTTGATATCTTGCACACAAGCACACACTTAACATTATGTCTGGTCTACTAGCTGTCAAATATAATAATGATCCAATCATTCCTCTAAACTTTGACTCATCAACCCTCTTTTCATTTTCATCTGATTCAAGGTATGCTGATGTTGCCATTGGAGTTGCAGCATCTTTACTTTTCTCCATTTCAAACTTTTTAATCACTTCAAGAAAATATTTGGATTGATTGAGAAATGTTCCATTCTTCATTTGCTTCACTTGAAGTCCAAGAAAGAATGTTAATTCTCCCATCATTGACATTTCAAATTCTTTCTGCATAGCTGTAGAAAATTCTTTGCATAACAAATGATTAGTTGAACCAAAAATTATATCATCAACATATACTTGAACCAATAAGATATCATTCTTATGCCTTTTGATGAACAAGGTTTTGTCAACATGACCTCTTGTGAAAGATTGTTCAAGCAGAAATTTACTTAATCTTTCATACCAAGATCTAGGAGCTTGCTTTAAACCATAAAGGGTCTTTTTAAGTTTAAAAACATAGTTTGGATGTTTAAAATCAGTAAAATCAGGAGATTGTTCAACATATATATCCTCTTCAGTGTATCCATTTAAAAAGGCACTTTTAACATCCATTTGAAAAGGTTCAAAATCCATTAAACATGCATATGCATTTCAACTATAGCATAAGTTTCCTCATAGTCAATACCTTTTTTCGTGATTGAAACCTTTAGCAATCAATCTAGCTTTATTTCTAACTATGATTCCACTTTCATCAAGTTTGTTTCTAAAACCCATTTTGTGCTAATAGTTTGAGAGAAGGAAGTCTAGGAACAAGTTCCCAAACTTCATTTCTCTTGAACTGATTTAACTCATCATGCATGGCATGCATCCAATGTTTATCAATCAAGACTTGATCAATATTCTTAGGTTCAATTTGAGAAACAAAAGCCATATTACAACAAAGATTTTTCAATGAGGATCTAGTAGATACTCCCTTTGAAACTTCACCTATGATGTTATCAAGTGAGAGATCTCCTGTGGTTCTCTAATCTTTTGGCTTTTGGACAGGAGGTGATGGTTTTATTTCTGCACTTAGTTCACCTTTTTCCTCATATATGGAATCATTAAACTGTATAAAATCTTCCATAGGACCTGCATCTACATCACACTTCTTTTCCTCCTTTGAGGATTTAGATTCACACAAATCACATGTACAGATTCTTCCATGTACATTGTTCTTTTGTTGAAAACTTTATATGCTTTACAATGTAATGAATATCCAAGGAAAATTGCTTCATCAGCTTTAGCATCAACTTTTTCCAAGTGATTCTTTGCCATTATTTAAAACAAAACACTTGCAGTCAAAAGCTCTCAAATGAGAAATGTTTGGTTTTCTACTTTTGTATAGCTCATAAGGAGTTTTCTTTAAAATAGGCCTTACAAGTAATCTATTCAAAGTATAGCAAACTGTACTTACAACATCAGCTCAAAAATACTTTAGCAAATTTGTCTCATTAAGAAGAGTTCTAGCTCCTTCTTCAAGGGATCTGTTTTTCCTCTCCACAACACCATTTGGTTGAGGTGTTCTTGGAGCTGAAAAATTGTAATTAATTCCATTTTCTTCACAGAACTTTTCAAAATGCTCATTTTGGAATTCTCCACAATGATCACTTCTTATTGAGATAATTTTGCTACCTTTTTTCATTTTGAGCAAGCTTGGCCATTTTTCTAAATGAACGGAAAACATCACTTTTGGATTTCAAAAACAGAGTCCTAGTAAATCTAGAGTAATCATCTACAATGACAAGCCCATAATAATTTCCTCCTAAACTCATAGTACTAGAAGGACCAAATGATGAGTTGCAAACACATCTTAGTTTTAGGATAGTTTTAGGTTATATTTTAGTTAAATAATTAGGAAAATAGGTTAGAATTAGTTAAGTTTATTAATTTATTTTTTTTAATTCAATTCATTACTATTTGAGTATTTTCAGGCCAAAAGAGGAGTTCAAAGCAAAGAAAAAGAAGAAACAAGGTTTCAAGTCCCGTGCGGATTGCGCGGGAACTTGCGCGGATCGCTCCAGATGAAGAATAGAAGGCCTCATTCTCGAAGATCCCACGCGATCAGCGTGGGAGTTCACGCGGTTAGCGTGAAAAGGGCGGAAGCATGGCGCCATTAGCGCCACTGCCACGCGACCAGCGCCACAAAACTCAGCATTCAAGCCTATTCATCTCGAACACTCCACGCGGTTAGCGTGGAGTCCCGTGCTATCAGCGCCATGCTTTCGAAGACACCGTGTGGATCGCGCTGGAACTCGCGCGGGTCGCGCCATGAAGATTCTATTTCCTTAATAAAATTATATGTTTCGAATTTTTGCACAGAATTAGGCTTTGTTACTGTAATTAAAGGATTATATAAATATTAAGCCTCTGAACTGAGTCTAGGCATCCATTACACACTAATATACATCATATTTTATCCTCTAAACCTCTGGAATTCAAGAATCAAGGCTAGGGTTTCTGTATAACTATGAATTATTCTACTGCTTTGATGATCTTGAGGCCTATGGCAGGCTAAATCTTGTATTATGGGAATGCCATGAATTGATGAGAACTCCTCTGTAATTTGACTGGTATTGAATAATAATGTTTTGATTGTTTTATTCTACTCTGCTCTTAATTTTTATTCTTATTTAGAATTGATCACTCTAAGTAAGTATTGAGGATTAGGATTCGCAATGGGACGTTGGGGTTCTAATTTCTGACCTGTTTAGATTAACAGTTGTTCATCACCTAGGAATAGGGATGCGTGGCTGCAGAAATTATAATATGGTCTTTTAAAGGCTTAAACTGATAGATTTCACTAAGGAATTAGGTTTTCAATTCAGGTTAAAAGGGTTAATTCACTAAGGGATTAGGGGTTAACTAATTTAGAAAGACTTATTCTTTGGACCATCATAATAGGAACCCATATGATATATTCTCTAAATGCTTAGTTTGATAGAATCGCTAAGGGCTTAGGGTTCTCGATTGAATTAAAGGGTTGAATCGCTAGTTATCTAGGGTTTACAACTTTAGGAGAGATTTATCATGTGTGCACATTAAATTAACAAACTAGTCAAGTGAAAGAGGTAGGAATCAGAGGGGATTGCGCCTGACCATAATTGTTCTTCCATTGGTAACTTCTCAATTTAATTTAATATCTATTTTAATTTCTGTTTTCACTCAACCAATCAATTAACTTAAATCCTTCAATATTTCTGTTTTTACTTTCAATCACATTGATTTCATATTACTGTGAACTTCACACTAATCCCTATGGAGAACGATACTCACTTACCTACTTTATTACTTGAAACGATCGGTGCACTTGCCGTAGTGTGCGATTTTTGCAACAAGTTTTTGGCGCCGTTGCCGGGGATTGATAAACGGATTTTTACAGTAATTTTTAATCTTTGTGATTGAAATTTTTGTTACTAATCGCTTCTCTGAGTTTTATGCGAGGTTTGGCCAATTCTGAGGATTTACAGTTCGACCCTGAAATTGAAAGGACCGTCCGAAGGAGACTAGCCAGACAAAGAAGAAGAGAAGCTAAAAACTTTGACTTTGATTCAATCCCTGAATTAGAGTCAGAGGCAGAGATGGCTGAAGAAAGAAATAATCAGCCGAGACCAGAAGATGAACTAATGGGGGATATTCTGGCCCCAATGTTCACTAGACCTAACTCCAGCATTGTGAGACCAACCATACAAGCTAATCACTTTGATATAAATCCTTCATTAATAGCTTTGGTGGAACGCAGTTAGTTTGGAGGAGAGGATTTTGAAGACCCACATGACTTCATTGACAGATTTCTCAGAATCTGTGATACTATCAGACACCAAGGGGTCTCAGATGATGCTGTAAGACTAAGCCTATCCCCTTTTGCTGTCAAGGGAAACGCATTGAGATGGCTGAACCGACAAACATCCAATAGCATCTCAACATGGGAAGACTTAGTCGCAAGATTTTTTGCTGAATACTTTTCCATGGACAAATTTAACCGGTTAGTGAATGAAATCACCAATTTTACTCAGAATGGAAGAGAATCCTTATGCGCTGCATGGAATAGATTCCAAGAGTTGATTAGGAGATGTCCACAGTATGATATGCCTGTAGGTAAACAGGTACGTATATTCTTTAATGGTATGACTCCTGACACTCGTATGATTGTTAATGTAGCAGCAGGAGGTACTATAAGGTACAAGACAGCAGCTCAAACATATGAGCTTATCAACTCTTTGGCCCAGAATGAAAATGAAAGCACTACCATTCAGCCGAAGAGAGAACCAATTCAGCTGTCCACTAATGATGCAATGCTTGCGGAGCAGAAGATTTTGGCACAACAACTAGCCAAATTGACTGAGAAGATTGATAGATTGCAAGTTTCTGCAGCACAAGTTGCAGCTAGCCAACCACACATAGTCTGTGAGTATTGCCAAGGTGAGCACGAGTCTAATGTTTGCCTGATTCTTGTTGGTGCTGACCCTGTGCAGGTGAATGGAGTTTGGAATGATCAAAGGCAGCAACAACCTTACCAGTAGCAGCCCTATCAGAGGAACAACAATTTTTCTGCTGGAAGTAATTACCAAAGGAGATTCCAAGGAGGTGGTCTGGACTACAAGTCCAACAACTATTTGCAACTCCCTTCTATTCCCAACAAGGAACCTTCAGAGCTTGAAAAGGTTGTGATGCAGCTGTCAAAAACAATAGCAGAGTTTATATCTGAAACAAGAGCTCACAGGACTAACCAAGATGCTTCCATTAGAAACTTGGAAAACCAGATTGGTCAACTTGCAAAACAGTTGGCTGAGAGACCACAAGGCCAATTTCCAAGTGACACAGTTGTAAACCCAAAGGAACATGCCAAGGCCATCACAACTAGAAGTGGTAAAGTATTAACTACACCGGAAAGGCCTGAAGCAAGCAGAAAGGAAGCTGAGAAAAATTCTGCAGCAGCTGAACCTTCAAAAGAGAAAGCTGCAGAAAAATTTGAAGAGCAGAATTCTACACCTCAGCCAAAGAAGTGGGACTTTTCTCGCTTTGAAAAGCCTCCATATCCGGTGCAGACCAAACAACAATTGCAGAAGCAGCAATTTGCCAGGTTCTTAGAAATGTTTAAGAAGTTACACATTAATATACCATTTGCTGAGGCATTAGCTAATATGCCCAATTATGCAAAATTCATGAAAGAACTTCTATCTAAGAAGCATAAGCTGCAAGATTGTGAAACCATAGCGCTCACTGTGGAGTGTAGTGCAATAATACAAAGGAAACTTCCTCCTAAATTGAAAGATCCTGGAAGTTTTAACATCCCTATAGCTATAGGAAACATTAATGTAGGGAGAGCACTTTGTGACTTAGGGGCTAGTATAAATCTAATGCCATTATCTATGTGTAAATCCCTAGGCATATCTGAACTTAAACCAACTAGAGTATCCTTACAACTAGCAGATAGATCGCTAAGGAAACCCTCCGGGGTAATTGAGGATGTTTTAGTTAAAGTAGACAACTTCATTTTTCCTGCTGATTTTATTGTGTTAGACATGGAAGGGGAAAGTGAAATTCCTCTACTGTTAGGAAGGTCTTTCCTAGCCACTGCTAGGGCCTTAATAGATGTTGAGCAGGGAAAACTTGAGCTGAGATTAAATGATGAATCTGTTGTATTTAATGTATTTGATGCCATGAAACATCCAGCTGAGGAACAAGATTGTTTTAGGCTAGATGTGTTGGATAATGTTATTTGTGCAGGTATTACAGCAGGCTTAAAAACGACTAAAAATGAGGATTTAGTAGAAATTGCTGCAGCAAAGGATTATGCAGAACAATATGCAGCAGAAGAATCAGTTGCAGCCAGCAGTGCAGCAGAGGAAACAGCAAGTGCAGCTACAATATTTTCTGCAGAAACCAACATAGCAGCTGTAGAAAAATCAGTAGAACCAATGCTAGAAAAGCTAGAACAGAAGGACGATGATATTCCAACCGGTGCACCTAAGGTTGAATTGAAGGAATTGCCGGAACATCTGAAGTATGTCTTCCTAGGTGAGAATGAAACATATCCAGTTATTATTAACAAAGGGCTGGAATGGTTTGAAGAAGACAAATCAGCTATTGGTTGGTCTATTTCAGACCTCAAAGGTATAAATCCTTCCTTTTGTACTCATAAAATTCTTATGGAAACTGACGTTAAACCTGTAAGGCAGCTACAAAGAAGGCTCAACCCTGTAATGAAAGAAGTGGTAAGAAAAGAGGTTGTTAAGCTTTTAGATGCAGGAATGATATATCCAATTTCAGACACACCATGTGTAAGTCCAGTCCAAACCGTTCCAAAGAAGGGAGGTATGACGGTCATTCAAAATGACAACAATGACTTGATTCCCTCAAGGACTATCACAGGCTGGAGAATGTGTGTTGATTATCGAAGGCTTAACGACGCAACCTAGAAAGATCATTTTCCACTTCCATTCATGGACCAAATGCTTGAACGCTTGGCTGGTCATGATTACTATTGCTTCCTTGATGGTTACTCTGGGTATAACCAAATCCCAGTGGCACCGGAAGACCAAGAGAAGACCGCCTTCACATGTCCATTTGGGGTGTTTGCCTATAGAAGAATGCCATTTGGGTTGTGTAATGCACCT
>PYAF01002115.1:409917-421051 GCA_007407185.1 Glycine tomentella
AGAAAGACACTGAGTTCATATTTGATGATGCTTGTCTTGAAGCATTTAACACCTTAAAGCACAAACTCACCACTGCACCTGTTTTAATTGCTCCGGATTGGAGTTTACCTTTTGAATTAATGTGTGATGCTAGTGATTATGCAGTAGGTGCAGTTTTAGGACAACGGAAAGAGAAAAGATTGCATGTAATTTATTATGCCAGTAAGATCTTAAATGAGGCACAAGCAAATTATGCCACAACTGAAAAAGAGATGCTAGCTGTTGTTTATGCCCTTGATAAGTTTAGATCATACTTAGTAGGGTCAAAAGTGATTGTTTATACTGACCATGCAGCCTTGAAATTTCTGCTGCATAAGCAAGATGCAAAACCTTGCTTGCTGCGTTGGATGTTATTGTTGCAGGAATTTGACTTAGAAATAAGAGACAAAGCTGGAGTTGAAAACAAGGTTGCAGACCACTTGTCTAGGATTCAGGAGAACGACTTGCAAGATGGACCAGAGATTGAAATCAATGAATCTTTCCCTGATGAACAAGTGCTTGCTGTGCACACCAGCCCATGGTTTGCTAGCATGGCTAACTTTAAAGCTGCTGGAATTATACCTGAAGAACTGAATTGGCAGCAGCGCAAGAAATTTCTGCATGATGCGAGAAGGTATTTTTGGGATAACCCTTACTTATATTTTCAATGCACTGACAATGTAATCCGCAGATGTGTAGCTGAAAGTGACGTGTCGGATATTCTGTGGCACTGTCATTCCTCCAACTACGGAGGGCATTTTGGAGCAAACCGGACTGCACACAAAGTGCTGCAATGTGGCTATTATTGGCCAACCCTGTTCAAAGATTCTAAAAACTTTGTGATGCAGTGTGATAATTGTCAAAGGACAGGTAACGTTTCTCGCAGAGAGGAGATGCCATTAAACAACATCCAAGAAGTGGAGCTTTTTGATGTGTGGGGCATTGACTTCATGGGACCCTTCCCTAAGTCATTCTCCAACCAATACATCTTGGTTGCTGTGGACTACGTTTCTAAGTGGGTTGAGGCAGCTGCTTTACCCACCAATGATGCCAAGGTGGTGGTCTCATTCTTACGTAAGAACATTTTCACAAGATTTGGGGTGCCAAGAGCCATCATAAGTGATGGAGGAACTCATTTCTGCAACAAGCAGTTTGACAGCTTGTTAGCTAAGTATGGAGTCAAGCATAAAGTGGCAACCTCATACCACCCTCAAACAAGTGGCCAGGTGGAGATTTCCAACCGCGAATTGAAGCGAATACTTGAGAAAACCGTTGGAACATCAAGAAAGGACTGGGCTAAGAAGTTAGACGATGCTTTGTGGGCATACAGGACTGCATTTAAGACTCCAATAGGTATGTCCCCCTTTCAGCTTGTCTATGGTAAGGCTTGCCATCTCCCCATTGAACTTGAACATAAAGCTATCTGGGCAACCAAATTTTTAAATTTTGAACTAACAAAAGCTAATGAAAAGTGGTTGCTTCAGTTGAATGAATTAGATGAGTTCAGGTTAGCCGCATATGAGAATGCCCGAATCTACAAAGAAAAGACAAAGAAGTGGCATGATAATCAAATTCGTCCAAGGGAGTTTGTTCCTGGCCAATAAGTGTTGCTCTATAATTCTCGCTTGCGACTTTTTCCAGGTAAGTTAAAATCATGTTGGTCTGGACCATTCCTCGTACGAGAAGTCTTTCCTTATGGCACAGTAGCAATTTCACCTCTGGATAGTGACCGAGCTTTCAAGGTAAATGGTTACCATTTGAAGCATTATTTTGGAGGAGAGGTGGACAGAACTTCAGCTTCTGTTCCACTCAAAACCACTGAGGTTTGAACTGAAGTAAGCGTCTAGCTTAAGACGTTAAACGAGCACACTGTTAATATACAAAGCATTGTATGTTTTGTTTAAAATTTCTAACAGTAAATTTATCATTCTACAGTCTTTTCATTATGCATAATGGTCACTTTAGGAACATGCATTAGTAATTAGGCATTCCAATTATTTCAAATTTTGATAGCTTAGGTCCATCATTTTACATGTTTCAATTATAGTCAATTTAGGTAGCATTTTTATTTAAGTCAATAAAATCAAAAACTAAATAAAAAGCAAGGAAAAGGGCTAAAAAGGTTGTGGCGCGACTCGCACCAGGCGTGGCGCCACCAGCGCCATAGCCACGATCAATCCACGCTACCAGCGTGAGAACTCGTGCTATCAGCGCGAGTTGCTCGACCCTGAGCCTTAATTCTGCATTAAATCACGCTACTAGCGTGAAACTAGCGCTAATCGCGTGGATAAGGCGCCTTAAAAAGTTGAAAAATGGGGACACCGCGCTAACCGCGTGAGATGTCGCGCGAGTCGCGCGGAGTGGATGCAAAGATAACTCTTTCAGTGCTTCATGGCGCGATCCTCGCCGATTGCCGCACGATCCGCGCGAGGTCGCGGAAACTATTTTTATTTTTGAATTCTCTCATTCGTGCCTTGATAAATGCTATATCTTAGTGAAATTCGTTTTACATTTGAAGCATTTATCTTGTGTTTTAATTAAGAATATCTGTCAAAATTTGCCCTAATATAGTTAGTTTATGTTAAACACGTAGTAATTATATGTCTCGAAGATTCATCCAAGTTTTATTTTTATTTTGCTAGCATTCGAGGACTTCCGAGGCTTTCGAAAAACAAAAAGCAATCAAAAAGGGATCATAAAGCAAATTTGGGAGGTACATCCAGCAAATTAGGCCCAAGGCCCAAAATTTCTTCTAGAAGGGACGTTTAACTCGCCCAGGCGAGTGAATGCAGTGTAAATGGCTCGCCTGGGCGAGTGGCTCAGCAAGTGGAATGTCAAGTGGGCCAAGTAGATCAACAACTTGGGCTTAAGCTCGCCTGGGCGACCAAAACATGAATAAATTGGTCGCCTGGGCGACCAAACTCGCCCATACAAATATAAAAATTTCTAACCTTTTCCTTATATGTGTTTTATCATTTTATTTAAAAATTATCACCTATACAAATATAGATTAATTAAAGTATTAAGTAATTTTAAACTAAAATAATTTTTGATAAAAAAATGGTGTTTAGCTCGCCCAGGCGAGCAGACCATGGCCATTTTGGTCGCCTGGGCGAGCCCCTTCGTGCAGGTCACAAACAGCAAAGGTAAAAACTGCACATTTTGGCCAAATCCAATTCACTTCATCATTTCTTTTGCTGTGACCTTTTTCATTCACCCCAAGCACACCCAAGCCGTGATCTCCATTCAATTTCCTTACTCTTTTCATTTTTTTTTTACACCAGGTAAGTCTCTTTTTCATGTTGTTATGGTTTGTAATTTGCTATGCTTGCATAATTATGTTCATCAAACCTTGTTTTTGCTTTTCTTTATCTCTAGGTTAGGAAAATGTAAATGATGCTTTTACCATGATTTGATTAAATTGCTTTGAATATCTGTCATTGGTCACTTCTCCCTCTTATTTCTTTGCAAAATTTTGGTCTAAGCTATATGTCAAAGCTTCCATTTGTAGTTTCAAGTGTTATGCACACTAGGTGTTTGTTATATTGCCACAATGAAATCAGCTTCTATAATGCATAATTATGGTTCACATAATTGGTCCTACTCAATTTTAAATGTCCCATTGATCTTAAGTTAGGCCACAACACTTGATGAAACCATCAAAATGTACATTTGGTATGAAAAACATAGCTTCTTATTTTGATACAATGAAACACTAAATTGCCTAAGCTATGGTCTGTGGAATTTTAGCACTCAGTTTTGTGTCCTAAACATGAGTGAATTGTGCATAACATGAAGACAGCATAGAAATTGAATTCCTTGATTTAACTTATATATGAGAAATAGAGAAATTATGTGGAAAATTGATATCACAATGGATGCCAATTGTCTTGAATTTTCTACATCTTGCTGAAAATATTTGGGAGTGAATATTTCAGGTTTAAATTCAATGGCTCCAAAGAAGCTTCAACACAAAAAGGCAAGGCATGAAGGGACTAGTGCACCTCCACCTGAGGACTTCATTTTTGATGAGCAAAGGTTTAGAAGCAAGAAACATCAACTCCGCTTCGAAGCAATACAACATTGGTCCTTCCACAAAGAACGAAGAGTTCAATTGTTTAATGATGAATACACAGAATTTGCAAATGAACTTGACCGCAGAAGATGGAGGCCACTAGCTACCCCTTTACAAAAGTTTGATCCTGAGATCGTTTTGGAGTTCTATGCAAATGCTTGGCCACTAGAAGGAGCTTTATTTGATAAGAGATCATTTGTCAGAGGCCAATGGATTCCCTATGACTCTGATGCCATAAATCAATTCTTAGGGAATCCACTTGTCTACCAGAGGGATAACTTTGTGAGTACATGGAAAGAAGGAATAATTTTGATGAAGAAGCCATGAGACAACTTCTTTGCATTCCAGGAACTGACTTTGCTCGTGGTAACACAGGTAATAGGGTAAGGTTAATGAGAAACAACATGACCACCACTACCCAAATATAGATGACTTTCTTGCTAAGTAACATCATGCCTAGTGACCATAATTCTGATCTTCCCATGCTTAAATGTCAACTAGCGTACAGTATCATGACACAACTTAGCATAGATGTGGCTCAAATCATTTCTGATGCTATCCACCAGTTTGTTATCCTAGAGCCCACTAGGCATCCCCTTAACCCCGAGCGAGCTAACAGGGCCCTTGGATTTCCCGCTCTCATCACTGGTCTATGTCAGTTTTTTTGGAGTCCAAGCCCATCCCTCTAGGACCATCCGCCCTCCTATTAACCGTGCATTTATTGAAAAATATTGTTTAGCTAGACAGGTTGAGCAGCCCGCTCATCAGCCAGCTTCCCTGGAGTCTATCTCTATCCATATGCAGAGAATGGAGCTTTAGATGCACACCTACATGCAACATTTGGCGGATCAGCAAGCTGCCAATCATCGAGGGCAGGTGCAGCTGAATCAGAGCTTTTATGAATACACCCAGCATCAGCACCAGCAGGAGCCCATTCCATTCCATTGGCCCACTCCGGAGCAGTTCAGCGCTTATGTTGCATGGTCTGGGGACAGGCCAACATTCCCGGAGGAGGCAGAGGATCAGAGAGCTCAGCAGGATCCTGTAGCTGGCCCCGCATATGATCATGATGAAGAAAGCAGCTGAGGAGGATGATTGGAGACATTATCTGATGACCTACATGGATTGCATCATTTGAACACTGTGACACTGTTTTAATTTTTATTTACTGCTTTCTAAATACTTTAGTTACTAATTTACTCTTTTTGGTATTATATTAGCATATCTGTTTGAAAATTATACCAAAATTTTTGCTTTTTGCTTAATATAATAATCTTTTTGGGACTTAAAAGAAATTTTTTTTTTTTGAAATGAAACATGTTTTGAAAAGAATCAACAAACATTAATTTGAAACGTGATTTTTTGTGACATTGGATCAGAAAAACAAAATGATTTTTGGTTAAAATTCTTGAGAATGAAAAACCCATGAGATGATTTTTCCAAATACTAAATGAAGGCAAGGTTTTTTTACATGAAATTAATAAAGAATATCTTCCGAAACAAATGATTTGATTTGATCATGAAAACAGACCTTAAAGCCTAAGTGAGTGTGTGCAACCATATAAATTACAATGAGTGTCCTCACTGATATGATTTATAGTAATTTTGCATGAATTTCTAATTGTCAAAACATATGATGCATGGATATGATTTAGGCCGTCTTTCTTTTTGAACAAATTTTAAAGCCACTGGCCAAAAAGCTATCCCAACATGAATATAATGATTTACCATTTGCAACCCTTTTTGAGCCAAACAGTTAATTTTCTTGTTGAAACCCTAACCTAGGATAGGAATTCCCTACCTTACCTAAGGATAGGAGAACAAAAAGGGAAGTAATCTGTTGATGGGAAACTTCCTTTGGGTACTTCATGCTATGAAAAAGATTTCTAAAATGTGGCTATATGCTATTCATGTGATAAGCAAAAGAAAAAGAAAAGGAAACAAATTCCTTGTGTTTTAAAGTGTTATACAAAGCTGGGTGAATAAAAAGATTGATAAAAATCTTGGAAGCAAAGGAAGACATAGGAAGTAAAAATTTCACTGTTTTATCTATATATGCTCTCCTATTCCCAAGGTTCTTTGAATATCCAGAAAAACCAAGATTTCTTTTCTAACCAAAAGCCCAGCCATAAAAGCCCTAATGATCCTTGTTGATTATGCACTTTGATTTGATAGGAAATGAATTGCAAAATCAATCTATAAAATATCAGTGAAGGAATTGAGATAAAACACTTACCTGTGAGAGAATTAAACACTGAGAGATTTTCCTCTGTGCAAATCAATCATATGTTTCCTCTGATATCTTTAGAAAAGAAATGTAAATTGATCTTAATTTCCTTTGGATATGTGAATTTCATCTTTCGGTTTCAATTCTTGAGGTTAACCATTTGAAAATATGTTCTGATCATTTTTTGAAGTTGATTCTTTATAAAACATGTTTCCAAATAATTTTACTCTTGCTTGAGGACAAACAAGATTCTAGGTTGGGGGGAGTTGATAAATGCTATATCTTAGTGAAATTCGTTTTACATTTGAAGCATTTATCTTGTGTTTTAATTAAGAATATCTGTCAAAATTTGCCCTAATATAGTTAGTTTATGTTAAACACGTAGTAATTATATGTCTCAAAGATTCATCCAAGTTTTATTTTTATTTTGCTAGCATTCGAGGACTTCCGAGGCTTTCGAAAAACAAAAAGCAATCAAAAAGGGACCATAAAGCAAATTTGGGAGGTACATCCAGCAAATTAGGCCCAAGGCCCAAAATTTCTTCTAGAAGGGACGTTTAACTCGCCCAGGCGAGTGAATGCAGTGTAAATGGCTCGCCTAGGCGAGTGGCTCAACAAGTGGAATGTCAAGTGGGCCAAGTGGATCAACAACTTGGGCTTAAGCTCGCCTGGGCGACCAAAACATGAATAAATTGGTCGCCTGGGCGACCAAACTCGCCCAAATCCACCCCTATAAATACCCATGCACCCCCCAAAGGCAAATTATCCCTTTCAAAAGCCAAATTCTCTCTTCTCTCTCTTGTTCTAAGCTTTTCTAAGCTTTTTGCTTCTTTAAATTCTTGTTTAGTGAGAGTTTAGGTTAGTAAGAGAGGGAAAATTAGTGTGGAAACTCTGCCGAATCAGAAAGCGGTGATGAATCCTTTCACCTATTTTTCTACGGAGGTTCTGCCCATGCTTGGCTAGCTTTTCTTAAAGGATTGGATGTAATCTTCTTACCCTTCTAGTATTTCTTTTGATATTTATTTTTGCATAAGTCTTTCTATTTATTATTGGTAAATTTATTCCGTACTTAACGCTTGATACTACTTGATCACTAGTATCACGAACTTAAACTCAAAGTGAGACTGAGAAGTAATCTTAGGGTTTGAAATAAATAAATTTACTCTTTACGTTATGTTGCTAGACATAGAGCATAATGTTTAGATTACAAATAAACACGCGAATATAATCGTAACGCTGGGATATTTATTTCATATGCGAGAAATCGATATTTGATAATATTCTTAGGATTCTCAAATGCGAGACATCGATTTGGGGTGATTTTATGTGTGCATCAATAATAATAGAAAGTAACTTATGCTTGGTAATATTAATTGAATACTAAGGGTATGAACGATGAAATCCAATCCTACGTTCTTTAATTGATCAAACTCGTTTTATTTTCAATAATCATTCGTAATCTTTCGTACTAGATTTATTATTTCCGTCTCTTTTGAATTATTGTAATTTCTATTAATCTACAAATCACATGCAACTTCGTTCACACTCGCTGTATATAAACTATTAAACTGTTAAAATTTAATTGAATTAACTGAGTAAAAATCAAGTCCCTGTGGAGACGAACTTTTATAAATTTTGTAACTTACGACGACAATTGGTACGCTTGCCAAAAGTCTTAACACGCCTCATTCCCTCACCTTCTCAAAACCACTCCACTATTTTCGTCCTGAACTTTAGCCCACCATTAACCTCCATTAACTTCTCCCTCAATCCAATTCTCTATTTAAAAGCCTAAACTCTCTCACTCTCACTCTCATTCTCCCTTCCGTTCACATTCTTCACCATTTTCACTCTCAAAATTCTCTGCAAAAGTTGCTTCATTGGGACCAAGCTTGAAATTTATACAATGGCTGAAGACAAGGTACACTTCTGAACCTTAATTGCTTGGTGATGGATAATGGATCAAATAGGAACCGTAGAAACCCAATGTTCACTGCTTGAATTCTTCATAGTCAATTTTGAGAAAATGCTTGGGAACCTTAGGGTAGAAAACCAAATGTGTGGAATTCTGACTAATTGTGATTGTTTTTGTTTAATTGGGGGTGTGATGTAATCCAAATAGGCATAGTGTGTCAAGTTGATTATATGCCCATTACATGTTTGATGAAATGCCTGAAAGAGGAATTGGAATGAATTGATGCCAAAGTTGAGTTAATATGCATAAGGCCTTAATTAAATGGAATGATATGATATGAATAAGGTTTAAGTGCATTAGTTGGTCTTAGATATGTGCTTTAAGTGATGAACTTGGTTGAAGCCCACAATATCACATATTGCCACTAGCTAATAATTGAGTTGCATGAGATAGCTAAATTGTTTCCACTGGATAGGGCAATGAAATTTGGGTGAATTATGGATAGTGGTGTGAACTTGAAATTGAATTAAGTTGGAAATGGACACCTTGATCTCACAATTTTCATATACTCTTGGTGAAAAGGACGTACATGGAGTTTGTATAGCAATGAATTGATTGTTGCTCTAATGAAATAAATGATATATATATGTTTCTGGTCCCTGAACTTGACTTGTTAATATGCATAGCTAAATGATCAACTAGTGGATGCAATATGTTTATATGAATTGAATTGAATTAAATCAAGTGGACTGTGCTGTTATTATAACTTGTTGCTTGACAACTGATAGGGTTCTGGGATTTAAGTTTCTTTTTAATTGGAGCTATTACACTGTCTAAGTTGTTGGATTACTTCATGTATTAAATCTGGGAATTGTCTCTAGACTGACCTTGCATACAACACAGTGACTAGACTTTTGGTGTCTATATCTGATTGATGTTTGAACCTATTTTGCTTGACCTGTATCAGTGCTACTTAGGACAAAATGAATTAGGAATGTGCTCACATGAAATGCTTGAATTCTGAATTTTGGTGTATATAAAATGCCTAATCTGGGAATGGTAAAACCAGACTTTGCTACATGAACTGTGCTTAATGGAACAATATTCTGATTTACTTGTGGCTTAATCGATCTGATCCAAGGAAGGAACCAAATCTGGGAATTCCAAATCCTTAACCCACATATACATTTTTGGATTCTTTTCTGATTTTCAGGGCAAACAAGTAGCTAAAGCCAAAAAGAAGGCCATAGGAGCAGGGGGTAGCAAAAGAGCTCGCGTTGCAGATTTTGATGAGGGCAGATTCAGATCCCCTGAGTGCCAGGAACGATTTGATTCCTGGTACCTTCCCAAGAAGATTATCCTCGAGAAGAGGATTATGTGGGAAATGCTACCCGATGACAACCCAGTGAGGGCGGTGATCATTAGACGACAGTGGCAGCGACTTGTCAGCTTCCCGGAAACCAGCTCCAGTATGATCCTGAAGGAGTTCCTAGCTAACGTCGATCCTTCCACAGTGGCGAGGAGTTTTCTTTCTTGGGTTAGGGGAGTCCAAGTTTCTTTTGACGAGAAAGCCATTGAGCGCTTGCTGGATACTAGATATGACCCCTTCCATAGGTGTGATTTCAGTCACCTCTTCATGAGGATGCAGCCAGATGCGCTCACCAAAATGTACAGAGAGGAAGTCCCTCAGCTGGCCACTACCATCCGCAGGGCCATTACAGGCCTCTACACTGAGTGGAAGCCTAAATCAGGGCTTGATTACATACCAGAGAAGTTGCAGAAGCATGATTTAGTTGGAGACGCAACTTCCTGGCATCAGTTCGTGAACCACACAGTCATACCATCTACTAACATGACTGATGTGAACGTCAAGCGGGCGATTCTTCTTTATATTCTCCGTGGTGACGGTAACCTCTGCATCTCTAACATTCTTTCTAACCGCATTCTTCGCATGATCCAGGATGCTAGTAGTAAATCCTGGCTTGCTCATTCTTCTTTGATCATACATCTATGTCGCCAAGCGGGCGTGCACATTGACGACGACGAGCCCATGGACGTCCCCATCTCAACCCTCATGATTCATCAGACCTACTTGGACGCCATGGCGACCGCCACTGATGAGCAGGTTCTTCGAGCTTCAAAGCTCAAACCTGAAGAGATTGCAGCCCGCTCCCCCAGAGACCTCCCAGCACCCAAGGAGCCCCAGCCAGTTCAGCCACCGGCAGATGCACCACCACCAGCCTTAGCCCCTACTCCTGATCATGAGCCACTTTTCACAGACTCCCCCACATAATTGGCTTTCCAGAAGTTTGTCCGGACTCAGCTAGCCCAGCAGACCAGTATGCTAGGAGCCATTTGCAGACACTTGGGCATTCTTGCATCTGAGTACCAGCTTCTTCCCACACCAGCAGCACCTCCAGCTACAGAGACTCCTCTTGCCCCTCCAGATGATATTACACATGCACCTCCACAGACTTCAGACACAGTAGCAGCAGCCACCGAGCTACCGACTCAGGATCCCGCAGAGGCCACAGTTGTTGTAGAGAGTAGACAGGGAGAGGAGTGATCAGGACATATTTCATTTTCTGTTTCAGTTTTCTGTTTTTATTTCTGGTTTTTATATTTTGTGCTTGGTTTATGATTCTGCACTGGACATTTACATCACATTATACACACTTTTACAGTTCTGCATTTATATATATGTTGGGACTTTTGGCAAGCGTACCAATTGTCGTTGTAAGTTACAAAATTTATAAAAGTTCGTCTCCACAGGGACTTGAGCTTACTCAGTTAATCCAAATATAATTAAACAGTTCAATAGTTATGTACAAGTAGGTTGAACGATATTTCATTTGTTGTTGCAGGTGAAGTAAATTAACTAAACTTAACAAAAAATGAA
>PYAF01002115.1:421151-434445 GCA_007407185.1 Glycine tomentella
GAGTAAATTAATTCAGTTCAAACCCTTAAGATTACTTTCCAGTCTCACTTAGGATTTAAGTTCGTGATACTAGTGATCAAGTAGCATCACGCGTTAAGTACGGAATAAATTTACCAATAATAAATAGAACGATTCATGCATGAATATTAAAAGAAATATAGGGCTAAGAAGATTACATCCAACCTCTGAGAAGCTAGCCTAGCATGGAGAGAACCTCCTCTCGGAACGAGCTGCTGAACGTTTCCATCCTTGCTTCTCTCCGGCAGAGTTCCCACACTAAACCTCACTTCTCTCACTTTCCTAACCTACTTAACCCTACTATTTAGAAGCCTAAAGACTAAGAAGAAAGCCTAAGCTAGTGAGGGAGAGAGAAGCTCCTAAATGGTGTGTTTTTCCTCTCCAAACCGTGGCCTATTTATAGCATTTTGGCCCAGCATGTTTAGCTCGCCCAGGCCACCAATTCCTTCACATTTTGGTCGCCTGGGCGACTTGGTAGGTAAGCTCAATAATTTAAACTCGCCCAGGCGACCATTTTACACTATATTTACTTGCCTGGGCGAGTTAAAGCCCATCCAGAAGCCTTTTTGTCTGATTTGCTTTCTGCACCCCCCGTTTTGCTATTTTGAGTCATTTTTGGGCCTGATTTGCTTTCTGCACCTCCCAGATTTGCTATGATTATTCGGAAGCCTCGAAAATCTACGGAATCTATCAAAATACAAAACATGATTGGATTAATCTTCCGAAATATGACGAAATGACATACAAGCAATAGGAGCTATTTTAACTAGGTTTAGGGTAAATTTATGATAAAAACTTATGAAATCAAAGGATAAGTGCCTTTATTTAAAACATGATTTTAACTGATTTAGGGCACTTATCAATATATATATGGTACAGTTTATGATTTATAATTGCAAATAAAACACTGTTTAGATTAATGTTGAATTGAATGCGATTTTCCAAATAATGCTCAAAATTTTCCAAAGCGCTATGACCTTATATGTGGTTGCTGGGGATAGCAACCTATAAATCTGGGAATGGTTACGCATTATTTCGCAAATCACAATCAAGAAACAAATGACGTCTAACAGAACTTTTCAAATTTTTTTTCAAAAATAAGCAACAAATCAAAATTTTCAGAATAAAAGTAAATGGACACAGTGATGGATAGGATTTATGGATTGCATGATGCATGAATGGAATTTGATTGTTGGTATGTG
Organism: Glycine tomentella; assembly: GCA_007407185.1. Taxonomy (NCBI): domain Eukaryota; kingdom Viridiplantae; phylum Streptophyta; class Magnoliopsida; order Fabales; family Fabaceae; genus Glycine; species Glycine tomentella. The sequence continues at coordinate 422,372 of PYAF01002115.1, forward strand.
AAATGAATGTTGAAGTTTAAATGACGCTTGAAGTGCAGTCAGCTGAGATTGACTTGAGTTGAATACCTGTAAGGATTCGAGCCAAACAACGATAATGTTTTCTTTCCGAGAGACTCCAATTTCATGGTGCTCTAGAACTTGAATTGTTTCTCTGGATGCAGGTGTGACTTGATATGATCAAGGCAATTTTTCTTCTGAAACTAGGGCCAAATTGACTCACCTTCAATTATTTTCCAATTGCACCTTATTTGAGCCTAAGCCTTTCATTTCAAAATGTCCCAAATCAAGAGCTATATCCAAATAACCAAATTCCTGAGGCTAGAAAAGATTGAATTAAGTCTATAACAGTGGAAATCAGGGAATTATCCGTCAAGGTATCAAGGAACACAAGTGAATCCAATTGGTGGTGAAGATCAAGAATGAACAAGCATGGTCCAAGTTGGATAACAATAAGTCCATCAGCTGGAATTTGAGAAGTTGCAGTAGATTTCAATTTTGTTATTGATTGCTATGTTTTGATTGTTTTTAAAAAAAAATTCCAAAATTCAAAAAGAAGTTTATTATTCTGTTATTACATTAGAATAAAGTATTGAATAAAGTACCAGGTTTTGAAAAAGAAGACAAGAAGCATGTTGTGGACTTAAGGGTTTGGATCTAGCCTCTCATTAAGCTACTTATCCAAATAATTCCTTCCTTTAACCCAGCCACGTTACAACCCGGAAAGACCTTTTGATCAAGTCATACTTGCTGCTGTTGAGAATATTTTTAAGCTTATGGTAGTGCTGTGACTTTGTTGAGTAAGAGGGTAATTATAGTCTTAAACACTTGAGTGAATGAGTGACTAAACACAATTCTGTGAGGAATACTCAGGTTGCTCTCATTGATTGACAGCAGTGAAAAGTACCATGAAGCTTTGATGTGAATTTGATCATACATAGCATGATAATTCTAGGATTGTAAATTGTGGTTTGTGTTTGAGTATTGATTCATGCTTAGTCTTGAATTCTCTCTGTTGCTGGGGACAGCAACTTTCAAATCTAGGAATTGCTTGATGAGTTGCAAACACATCTTAGTTTTAGGATAGTTTTAGGTTATATTTTAGTTAAATAATTAGGAAAATAGGTTAGAATTAGTTAAGTTTATTAATTTATTATTTTTAATTCAATTCATTACCATTTGAATATTTTCAGGCCAAAAGAGGAGTTCAAAGCAAAGAAAAAGAAGAAACAAGGTTTCAAGTCCCATGCGGATCGCGCGGGAACTCGCGCGGATCGCGCCAGATGAAGAATAGAAGGCCTCATTCTCAAAGGTCCCACACGGTCAGCGTGAGAGTTCACGCGGTTAGCGTGAAAAGGGCGGAAGCATGGCGCCATTAGCGCCACAAAACTCAGCATTCAAGCCTATTCATCTCAAACACTCCACGCGGTTAGCGTGGAGTCCCGCGCTATCAGCGCCATGCTTTCGAAGACACCGCGCGGATCGCGCTGGAACTCGCGCGGGTCGCCCCATGAAGATTCTATTTCCTTAATTAAATTATCTGTTTCGAATTTTTGCACAGAATTAGGCTTTGTTACCGTAATTAAAGGATTCTATAAATATTAAGCCTCTGAACTAAATCTAGGCATCCCTTACACACCAATATACATCATATTTTATCCTCTAAACCTCTGGAATTCAAGAATCAAGGCTAGGGTTTCTGCACAACTATGAATTATTCTACTGCTTTGGTGTTCTTGAGGCCTATGGCAGGCTAAATCTTGTATTATGGGAAGGCCATGAACTGATGAGAACTCCTCTGTAATTTGACTAGTTTTGAATAATAATGTTTTGATTGTTTTATTCTACTCTGCTCTTAATTTTTATTCTTATTTAGAATTGATCACTCTAAGTAAGTATTGAGGATTAGGATTCGCAATGGGGACGTTGGGGTTCTAATTTCTGACTTGTTTAGATTAACAGCTGTTCATCACCTAGGAATAGGGATGCGTGGCTGCGGAAATTATAATATGGTCTTTAAAGGCTTAAACTGATAGATTTCACTAAGGAATTAGGTTTTCAATTCAGGTTAAAGGGTTAATTCACTAAGAGATTAGGGGTTAACTAATTTAGAAAGACTTATTCTCTGGACCATCATAATAGGAACCCATATGATATATTCTCTAAATGCTTAGTTTGACAGAATCGCTAAGGGCTTAGGGTTCTCGATCGAATTAAAGGGTTGAATCGCTAGTTATCTAGGGTTTACAACTTTAGGAGAGATTTATCATGTGTGCACATTAAATTAACAAAGCAGTCAAGTGAAAGAGGTAGGAATCAGAGGGGATTGCGCCTGACCATAATTGTTCTTCCATTAGTAACTTCTCAATTTAATTTAATATTTGTTTTAATTTCTGTTTTCACTCAACCAATCAATCAACTTAAATCCTTCAATATTTCTGTTTTTACTTTCAATCACATTGATTTCATATTACTGTGAACTTCACACCAATCCCTGTGGAGAACGATACTCACTTACCTACTTTATTACTTGAAACGATCGGTGCACTTGCCGTAGTGTGCGGTTTTCGCAACACCAAACAAGTCAACGTGAGGTAATTCAAGAGGTCTAAAGGTGGAAACAATGTTTTTACTTTGAAAAGAATTTTAGGTTTGTTTTCCCTTTTGACAAACATCACATAATTTGTCCTTTTCAAACACGAGTTTGGGTAAACCAATTACTAAATCCTTTTTAATAAGCTTTTTATATGATGCATGTTGATGTGGCTTGCTTTTCTATGTCGTAGCCAAGATTCATCAGTCTTGTTTATTAGACATGAAGTGTTATGAAAGAATGCATGGTCAATTGAAAGTAAATAAATGTTACCTTTCCTTTTACCAATGTGAATCACTACACCACTTTGCCCATCACGAACCATGCAACAATTTTTATTGAAGAGACTTTAAGTCCTTTATCACAGAGTTGGCTTATACTTAAAAGATTATGCTTCAATCCTTCCACATAAAGAACATTTTTTATCTTGGTTTTGAAGCTATCTCCTATATTGCCTTCTCCAATGATCTTTCCTTTGTTATTATCTCCATAAGTGACAAATCCTCCATCTTTAAGAATTAGATTTGTAAGCATAGACATGTCACCTGTCATATGTCTAGAGCATCCACTATCAAGGTACCATAATGAGGATCTAGCTCTTAGACAAATCTGCAAAAATCAAATCAATTTATAAAGGAAAGTACCCAATTGAGATTGGGTCCATAGGGGTTAGCAGCTTTCTTTTTCTTTTAAACCCAAATGCAATCTCCATTAGGCACATAAAATCTCGTAGCATAGCATTTGTAAGATGTATGTCCTTTTTCCATACAATAGTTGCATGTTACAGATTTTGATGATTTTCTTAAGAAAGCATTTTGATTGATCTTTGAGTTTTTGAACTTCTTTTGATTTTTCTGTTTTGGAGGCACAAATACAGTTTTCCAAAAGATTTTGAGCCTTGTTTATACCCCCAAACCAGAAGTATCTCCAGTATACTTTTGCACACTTAACATTTCAGCCAAATTGCATTTCCCTTTGTAAAGCTTTCTCAAAAGATCAATTAAATAACTATTCTTGGATAAAAGCAACATATACTTTTCTTCTTGACATATTTTGTACTCATCAAAATCCTCTTGCAACAAATTGTATTTGTTGACATTAGTAGAAGAAGAAGCACATACACATCCATTTAATTTGTAACTTGAAGTAAGTTTCTCATTTTCTTTTCAAGTTGAAAATTTCTGTTTGTAATTCAGTAATCTTTGCAATATGCCATCTAAGATCTCCTTTAAGCTTGTTATTAGATTTTGCAAGCTTTTGGGCTTCTTCATGCATTTCTTGGAAAGCATTAATAGCTTGTTCAAGTTTAGAATTTACCTCATTTCTATCAATTGATAGATCATCATCTTCTTCATTGATTGTGGAAGTGAGACACATGTTTGCTTCTTCATTTTCAGTTGAAGATTCTGAAGTTGTTGATTCATTATCTTCCCAAGCTATGTAGGCTCTCTTGGATTTTCCTTCCTTCTTCATCTTGTTGTCACCTTGCTGCTTTTTCAAAAAGATTGATCATTCTGATTTGATGTAGTCAGGTTTTCCACATTCAAAACAAGTGAAATTGTTGTCAATCCTTTTGTTATTGTTGTTGCTGTTGTTGTTGTTGTTCTTGTTGTTCTTTGTGAACTTTTTGTTCTTGTTTTTCCTCAAGAACTTGATGAACTTCTTGACAATCAAGTTCATGTTGTCCTCCTTATCATCTTCACTTGATTCCTCCACTTTTTCAGATTTTGATGATGCAGCTTTTAATGCAATGTTTTTGTTTTTCTTTTCTGCATCTTCAGCACAAGTTAGTTGAGACATTTCAAGCTCATATTCAAGTAACTTACCAAATAGTACAACCATGTACATTTTGGATAGATCTTTAGATTCCTTGATTGCTGTCACCTTTGGTTGCCAAGGTCTTGTAAGACACTTCAAGATCTTGATGTTCAATTCTTCAGCATCAAAGATATTCCCAAGACCCAAAAGGTGTTGACTATATGAGTGAATCTTGTTTGTAGTTGAGAAATGCTTTCTCTGGTGTTCATCTTGAACATATCATACTCATGGATCAAGGCATGCTTTCTTGATCTTCTAACTTCTTCAGTACCTTCATGAGTAATCTCTAACATCTCCCACATTTCTTTTGCACTTGTGCATCTCACTGTTCTAAAGAATTCAACAGAGGAAAGTGCAGAGGTAATCATATTTTTAGCTTTAAAATCATATTGGACAACTCTCTTTTCAGCATCTGTCATTTCATCCCATTCCTTGGGAATCATTTCATTGCCAACAGTTTTAATAGGAATCAAATGACCCTTTTCAATAGCATTCCAAGCACCTGGGTCATTTGATTGAATAAAGATTTTCATTCTCTTTTTCCAAAAACTGAAGTACTCTCCTTCAAACATCGGAGGACGATTGAGGGAAGCACTTTCTTTAAAGGTAATTTGTGAGGTATTCATTTTTCTTTTTGAAGAAAAAATAGTGATCTTGAATAACTCTCAAGAACCAACTCTTGATGCTGTAAAATATAAGAACACTTCACACTTAACCAAGAGGGGGGTGAATTGGTTAGGCTTGGTAAATTAAAAATTTCTTTGACTAAATCAGAGTTTCCCTTTGGATCTTTATCACTTTAGTAACTAAGAATCTTTATTCAATCAAATGTTCAGTCCAAGGTATCCAATAGCTCAAGATTAAATTAGTAAACAAGGCAATATTATCCAGTTAAACAGAATATCATCAAGAAAGAGATTAATATCAAAACACACAAGATTTATACTGGTTCACTTCAAACACTATGAAGCTACATCCAGTTTTCTTCCACTCAACACTAGAATGGAGTTCCACTATTGCAATATTTTTGTTCTTACAAGTAATAACAAAGTCTCTCTTTATCCACCCTAGATAATGTTCAGAAATCTAAAACACTATTAGATTCTTAGAGACAACCCCACTGAGAACACTACTCAGTAAACCCCTAGAGAAACTCTATCTCTAGTTTACAAGCAAGAAACTCAATTACAATAGACAATCAAATACAAGTTTTCAAAAGAATTACAACCACAAAGTTTAAGGAGAGAAAACACCTAATGATCGAATGAATGATAAGCTTTTGAATGAATATATCAGGTTGAATGATGAAAACAAACTCAGAACATCTCTTTCCTTAACCTTTGAAAAGACTCTTCTTGCTTCAAGAATCACTTAATAACTCATAAGAGTCTTAGTGAAGACAAGAACTCATAGAACCCAGAAAAACTACTAAGAAAGTGTTTAGAAAGCTTAGGCAGGCTCAGAATACGAATTGATGAAGTTCCTAAATGTAACATCCTCAAAATTGTATTATAATTACTTGTAGAAATATGATGATATTTAGATACAAGTATGTTTAAAGAAAAATGACTAAATCACTCTTTCCATGAAGTAGAAATTGCTAGAATACCCTTAAGATAAAATTACAAAAATGCACTTGCATATTTTGGAAAATGACCAAAATGCCCTTAGGATGAATGACAAAATTATCAATATGCCCCTAGGCCAAAAATGCTCAAATAACTTTAGAAATTTTGTAGGAACATGATGAAATTATAGAGTACACTTAGCTGACTAAGTATCAAAATATTTTGTGACAGAAAACTCTATAATAAAATTTCTAGGAATTTTATAAGATAACAACTTTGAGACTTTATTTAAAAAAGTTCAAGCATAAAAAAAATATGGAAAAATGATACATATAATCTAAGGAATTTTCTTTTAATTATAGAATGTATAAACCAATTTAATAAAATGGTTTAGTAATTTTGATGGTCAGTAGAAGTATACGCCAATCAAAAATAAGATAAAGAGCAATTTAGTATGTAAAGTTTATATATTGCTCTGTATAGACTACTTGTGATTTATTTAAACTATCATAAATTCTTAGGAACATCTAGAGTTCTATTATTCATCTTTAGATAAAAGAATTCAAATTAAATTTGATTTCTTTTTAAGAAAATACCATGTGTAAATGCCATATTAGAAACTAGATTTTTATTCATCATCAAAAATGACCACATGTAGTATGAAAGGAAGAAAAATTTGTATTCTTTCCCTTTAGATTGGTCATTCACGTGAGAAAACATGTAGAAGAGGCAAGAAACTTCATGATAAGCAACTTGAAAAGCAAGCCACATGATAGAAACAAGTGGCATAACACTTGTATGGCATGGATGCAAGATAATATGAAAATGAAGCTAAGATTTCTCCACCTCCATCTAGCCTTCACGTGAACTTTGATGAAGCAAGGAGAAGCTTCATGAAATTTGACACATGTTGGGACACTTGTAAAAGCATGCCAACTAAATGGACACTTGGAAAGACAATCATTATGACCAAGACAAGTGTTAGGACACTTGTATGACACATAATTAGCTTGGAAGATTTTTTTAATGAAAGTTATATTTTCTAAACACTATATAAAGGACTTTAAGTGCAAGCCATTCTCAAGGCATTCTCCTACCCTTATTCACGTGACCACTCTCTCCCTACACCATCTTCATTTCATTTCATCTTTCTCTTTTAAAGCTTGAATCAAGTAAGAAAAACAAACCCATCACTTTGAAAAAAATTTCGTGAGAAACCTAGCCACCTTAGGAAGAGCTCTTGTCAAGCTTAGTAGAAGGATATCAAGGCTTCATCTCTAAAAGGATTTCCCAAGCAAGGAAGGAAGCCATTTATCCATTCAATTTCAAGATTCAAACTCACCTGAGGTAGGCTAAGCTTAAATCTCTAGTTAATCAATGGCTTGGATTAATTTACATGCTTTAGTAGGATGAATTATGGTTATTATTTAGGCTTGAATTTCGTGCTATTTGAAGGTTATTCTTTGATGAGAATATGTTGATTTAAGCCATAAGATAGGTAATGATTTATACCCGTCAATATTAGTGATGTATGGAAGCTCATTTGATGATCTTTTGAAGGTGATTTTGATGATATTTTGGGCTGTCTGTTGATATTTTTATGGAAAGATTTTGATTTAAATTTTAGAAGTAGAGGATAAATGGTATGTAGTTAAATGGTTTAAATACTTGAATGATTCAATCTTGAAGATCAATTAATGAGGTGGTAGGTGAAAGGAGAATTAAGATGTATACTAGGTTTGAATCTTTTCTTGTGAATGTTTAAAGGAATTAGATATTATTTATATTGAGGAGTATTAGTTAGATTACTAACATAATTTTTCTATAGTTAAGGCTATTCTCTGGTTATGCATAAGTTGGTAATAATCTTACTTGATTAAGGTATGGTGGTGTAACCATACTTATAGTACATATGATGAAAATATTTTTCCATAAGGTAATATGTATTTCACTTTTGGATTTGATTTTATTATGGATGGATATTGGTATGATAAGATAGGTGGATTCATGTTTCCAAGTCCAGTACGAGGCTTTGGGGAAACAGAATCTGATGCTACATACAGTACGATATGTAGTACCCAGGTGCAGGATACATGGCAATATTCATGCATGTTTGCGTAAGACTATAGCAGCATCTACATCCAGTACGAGGTGTAGCCACATATAGTACGATATGTAGAGGCCATTGCACCCTGGGATAGTTCATCTTATGCATTCATATAGTTGCATATTTCTTGTGGATGTGTTTGAATATTGATGATTGATTAACCTACTAATAAGTTTGAGATTTAGCTTTGCCTACTGAAAAATTTTATTTCTCACAAAGTTTTGTTTCATGTTTTCCCTAGATGACAACCATGGTCAGGTTCATTGAAGCTATGGAGTAGTGAGGAAGTTATGTACTAAACTGAAGTATGGAAAGTACTGTACTTGTATTATATGGACTTTTGTAACAAGAACTATGACTATGTATAATGTATTAGTTTCAAAACTTTTGTAAGTTTTATGTTTTAGAATTTTTACTAATATACGCTTAGAAAATTCATCTTTAAGTAATAATAAAATTAATAAGAATAAGTAGAAATTTAGGTCGTTACACTAAACAAGCTGAGCAATGGTTCTATTTATAACAAACTGTTCCAACCATCAGTAATCGATTAAACGCGCTCAATAATCGATTATTTCACTTATGTAATCGATTGAATCAAGCATGTAATCGATTAAAGGGTTTTATAAAAATTTGGGTTGAAGCAACGAACAGAATAATCGATTATTTCGATATGTAATCGATTAAAGCAGGAAGCTTCATAATCATGAAATAAACTATGTAATCGATTACGGATTTTGGTAATCGATTAAAGCAAGAGACTTCATAAACATAAAATAGACAGAGTAATCGATTACAAATTCTGGTAATCGATTAAAGAAGCAAGATATGTTAAGCATAGGCATATGATGTAATCGATTACCATATTTGGTAATCGATTAAGACAGAGAGATGATTTTCCTGTTAAGCCTATGTAATCGATTATAGTTCAAAGATAATCGATTAAAATGATCATCAAGGCAGTTTATATGTGAACCAAGGTAAATTAATCGATTAAACCAATATGTAATCGATTACATTGTTCTTGAAAAGTTTTCCAATAAGCACTAAGAACAATATAATCGATTATTACGAATAAGTAATCGATTAAATCAGTAGAAAATTTATTTTTCCAAAAACCTTTGATTTAACTATTAGACTTAGGCATTTTATCAAGGCCTTGTGAATTCTATTTATTTAAACTAATCTAATGAATGAATGATGTGAATGTAATATACTTGGATCACCAGAAATGCTTCTTCCTTTTACATTTAATCACACATAATTCTTCAATACTTCAAGGCATGTTGAAAGCTAAAACCAAGCTTTAATTCTTTGTCCATTCTTCAAGTAATTCCATTGAATCCAACAATCTCCCCCTTTTTGGCTTTAAGTATGCCAAATCTTCAGTTGATTAACAATAAGGCTTGGAGTTAATTTTGAATCAATTTGAAGAACTTTAAGCTTTGCAAACCTGAAAATTTTCAATGCTTTTGCCAAAAGCAAGTGTTACAAGCATTTGTGATTCAATTAGCATTCAATTCCAAGTCATATATATTGATTGAATTCCTTTTAACATCACAGCTCCACCTAAATCTCAGCATCTATTCAGTTCAAATTTTTGGGCAAAAATGAAACGAAAAACAGGGGCAAACAGAGCATGGTGCAGGGCATGCTTATCAATCAATTTTTCTTTTTAATCAATTATTTCTCCCCCTATTTGGCTTGTTGAAAGTCAAAAACAATAAAGGCACAACGGAAAATGAACTGAAAACATTATATTAAGCATAAGGGAGCCATTACAATTACATAAAAAATTCATAAACTAAATAAAGTAAAGGAAAGGTTAGAAATCTTCAGACTCATCCACTTTAAGAGTGGCTTCTATTTCATCTAGCCTGGCATTGAGATCCCTAAAAGAGCTTTGAGTCTCAGCCCTGAATTCATAATGCATGCTGAGAAGCCCATTCATCTTTTCCAGTATAAGGGACTCAAATTGGGTGTAGATATGTTGTTGAGGATTCCTTTCTTCATCTTCTGAATCCACAACAACTTGTTCTTTAACAGCAGCAGCAGGTGCTTAACCAGCCATAATCCACCCATCAGGAGTTTTTCTCATCCCCATTTTGGTAAGATGCTTCTTCTGGATCAGGCTGTTGGAGGAGTTGGTATTATCAACCACTTCATTTTCAACATTTATGTTGAAGTGGTCAATAAGTCTTAAGACAAGCACAGGGTAAGGGAAAGGATAATTGACCAATCTCTTGGCCTTAAGCATTATTTCTTCAAAAATAAGTACCCAATTCATAGGTATGTTATTCTTCAGCCCATAGACCAACTGAAGGTCTTCATTGAAAATGATAGGAATACTTCAATACAACCAAGAGGGGGGATGAATTGGTTGAAACTTGATCTTTAAAAATTTTATAATCAGAATTTTCACAAGATCTATCACTTTAAAAATTGTTTTGAAACCAAGAATCTTATATTCAATCAAATTCCTATATCAAGAAAATCAATAGACAACTGAAATCGTTTTGTGCAAATAATTTGATTCACAAACCAAAGCAATAAAGAGATGAAGAGAATAGAATAAAGATCAGCCACAATTTTTATACTGGTTCGCTTTAAACACTATGAAGCTACATCCAGTTCTTCCCCTCAACACTAGAATGGAGTTCCACTATTGCAAAAATAATATTCTTACAAGATATTACAAGCCTCTCTTTATCAACCCTAGATAAAGTTCAGAGATCTAAAACACTATTAGATGCTTAGAGACCAACCCCACTGAGAACACTACTCAGCAACTCCTAGAGAAACACTATCTCTAGTTATTATGCAAGAAACCTATTTACAATAAGCCAATCTTTGTAAAAATCAAATAAAAGAGATACAACTTCAAAGTTTAAGGAAAGAATTCACCTGGTGATCCAATGAATGATGTACATATGAATGATTAAACCAGGTTGAAAGTTGAAAACAAATTCAGAACATTACTTCCCTTAAGCTTTGAAAAGAAACTTCTTGCTTTTGAAATCAATTAACAACCCATGAATGTTTTGTGAAAGCAAGAACTCTATGAACCCAGAGAATCACGAAAAGAATGTTTAGAAAGCCTTGGAATGCTTAGAATACGAATTGGTCAAGTTAGAAAAACAGCTGAGCAAAGGTTTTATTTATAACAAACTTTCTAACCGTTGGTAATCAATTAAATGCACTCCTGTAATCGATTATTTTGCTTATATAATTGATTAATTCAAGACTATAATCGATTAAGTTGTTCATCAATTTTCTGGGTATGATTAACAAACCAAATAATCGATTATTCCGACGTGTAATCGATTACACCAGATAGTTGCTCAATTATGAAAACATTGTGTAATCGATTACAACCTGTGGTAATCGATTAAACCAGGAAGATGTATAAAATGATTTTGAACTATGTAATCGATTACAACCTCTGGTAATCGATTAAGCCAGGAAGCTTCTTAACTATGAAATGTACTGGGTAATCGATTACGGATTTTGGTAATTGATTATGACAGAAAGCTTCATAAACTAGAAATGCACTATGTAATCGATTACGGATTCTAGTAATCGATTTATGAAGCAAAACATGTTAAGCCTAGGCATATGATGTAATCAATTACTGTCTTGGGTAATCGATTAAGACAGAAAGATGGTTTTTAGTTTTAGCTTATGTAATCGATTACAGCTCATTGGTAATCGATTACAATGTTCATCAAGGCAGTTTAAAATGTGAATCAAGATAAAATAATCGATTAAATCGACACGTAATCGATTACATTATTCTTGAAAAGATTTCCAGAATGTACAAAGAACAATATAATCGATTCTTTTCTTGAGATAGTCGATTAAACCAGTAGGAAACTTATTTTTCCAAAAACCCTTTGATTTGATTTAAAGACTTAAGCAATTTTATCAAAGCCTTGTGAATTCTATTTCTTAAACACATAGACTCAATGAATGATGTGAATGCAATGCACTT